>CAUYLG010031426.1:0-14597 GCA_963573385.1 Cacajao melanocephalus | reverse complement strand
CTCTCTCTCTCTCTCTCTCCCTCCCCCGGGGCCACAGAACCTCGCCCGGGAGCTAAATAAACTGGAATTTAATTTGTCTCGTGCTGGCCTCAGTTTCCTCATTTTAAACTCGGCAATATCCTTACAAGAATAACCTTACATGTATTACATATAAATTTGAATTCAGCTTTAGGCAGAGTATAGTGTTAATTTTGGACTGGCTGTGAATCACAGCCTAGGTGTTAAAATTGGGGAAAAAATCAAGATCGTAGAAAAGGACAAGAAAATCCTTTTGCAACCAGTCAATATTTTCCCAAATATGTGTGATTAAAATTTGCCAATGTATCTAGTGTGTGAGAGAGAAGAAAAGGAGTTCCTTATGTTGCCCCCTACCTTGTATAAATTCAGATTATTTTTTGATGGTTTTTCTTTTCAGGCACGCTCCTACAATAAGCAGATGCGACCTGCAATTTTAGACCACTGTTCAGGAAATAAGTGGACAAACACATCTCATCACCCTGAGCATTTAGTAGGAGAAGAGGTAAGAAGCTTCTTTACAATAGAATAAAAGAAGAGGATCCTGATCCTCCTCCTAAAATTCACTTACATTGCCACCCAGTTCTAGTTGTTTCCTAGCATTCTGTAACCTTACTTTGAGGACCAGATAGTCATACCTCTCTGCTTCACTCTCAACATTTCTAACATTCAGCAAATGTTAGTTCAATTTTTGGATATGAATCCAGAAAACCTTGAGAGAAAAGTTTTAGCCATGCACTCATCTCTCTTCTCCTTTTCTAGGCCTTGTATGTTAATCCACTGGATTGTTACAATATTCACTGGCCTATCAGGAGAGGTCAGTTAAATATTCACCCAGGCCCTGGGGGCTCTCTTACAGCTGTTCTGGCAGATATTGAAGTAATATGGTCTCATGCAATTCAAAAATACTTGGAAATCCCACTGAAAGATTTAAAGGTGAGCTAAAATTCTCAGTTGTTTAGATTGTTTTTAATATTCTTCGTCAATAAAAGTACACATTACTGAGTTGTTTGTAATATAGTGTCCTTCTTGAAGCATTCTTGGCCTTCAGGGTGAGGATCTTGGTGGCATGAGGATGTCTTTTCTTCCTCACTTAATTCCCTTCTGGTACCTTTTTTTCTTCTCTTTTTCTTTGGTGTCTCTCTCTATTACTCAGATCAGCAAGCTTGCTGATTTTTATGTCTTCTCTTTGGACCCATTGACACATCAGTTGTCTTTTCATTTTATAAGTTTTTAATAATTTCAAGGAAAAAAAAACACGAGCATTTTCTTTTTCTTTATAAAACCCAAAGGAAGCACACAGGTTTGAGCGTTTATTCTGGGTGTGTAACCATAGCTACTCTTCCTTCGGAGGGAAGTCTGTCTAAAGAAACGTGGTGAATTTGACCTGACTAGACTTGAGTGTTAACCCTTTTATCTTTTCTTCTTTTTCTTTTTAGTATTATAGATGTATCTTATTAATTCCTGATATCTATAATAAACAGCATGTGAAGGAACTAGTGAATATGATACTAATGAAGATGGGTTTTTCAGGTATGTCTGATATCCCAGTGAAACCTACTTTAAATGGAATTGTCTTTCTTTAGTGACAGAGTTAATCTAATTTACTGACTTATTTAAATGCTTATTCTGAAAAGATCAGTGTTTCTCAGACGCTCTGCCCAGAGGTCCCTAGGCTCCCCACTTCAGTTGATTTTCTGTTTTGGGATCTTTACTGCTCTGCAGCTGATGACTACTCTGCCTTTTTTTTTTTTCAGGGATCGTGGTCCATCAGGAGTCTGTGTGTGCCACCTATGGAAGTGGCTTAAGCAGCACATGTATTGTAGACGTTGGGGACCAGAAGACAAGCGTATGCTGTGTGGAGGATGGGGTGTCTCATCGGAATACTCGGTAAGGAACTTGGAAGGTGGCATTCCCTGTTCCCTCTTTCCTCGTAATCTGTTCAACCGTAAATAACAAAAAATCACAAGTTAAAAATGATAAGATAACCATATATTCAAAAGTCTGCATAGGAAACCAGCAAGATTATGGAAGTGCAAATTCTAGCAAGGCTAAAACAAATGATTTTACCCTTCCCATTGGAACTCCTTATATGGATTTATATCAGCAGCTCCTGAAAGTCCTGGTATGTTTTATGTACTTTCCCATAGAGGAAGTGTAAATGGTAGTTTCACGTCTTTAGCTGTGGTTTGGCATAGAGCTACTAATCACTCCCTTATTGCAGAGCTTTATTTAGGCAAGTCCTATAGGAGAGAATAGATTTTTCAGATATGAATTCTCTGGCTAGCGTTTTGAATATCTGCATTTTTTTGTCATAGTGGTGTTTAGTGTGTAACTTTATGATGATAGACAGGTAAAGAGAGTAACTGTCAGGACCAGATTTGCAGCTTGTCCTTCCTCAGGCAAGCCGGACAGCCATAAGCACACTCAGGTAATGCAAGTATGGGTTCCCTTGCAGCATTGTGTGCTCCAGAGAGGGCTTCTTCCTGTCCCTCAGGATGCTTTCATTCTTCTTGTCTTCCACAGTTAGGTAGTTTGAGTCTTTAAAAGAGGGCCTAAATTGTCCATGAGAAATTGCTGCCTCCCACCCCAAGTTCCAGTACATTCTAAAATCCATTTTGAGTTATTTGGGCTCATCTATTGTTAAAATATCCAGTGCTAGTGGTTCTCAAAGTGTGGAGAAAATGCTAAACCCAGGTTTCCTACCAATAAAATAGTATAGCAGTTGTCTTCCCAAATTATAGAAACCTTCAGTTAGTAGACAGC
This sequence comes from Cacajao melanocephalus, assembly GCA_963573385.1. Lineage (NCBI taxonomy): Eukaryota > Metazoa > Chordata > Mammalia > Primates > Pitheciidae > Cacajao > Cacajao melanocephalus. The sequence continues at coordinate 11,816 of CAUYLG010031426.1, read as the reverse complement.
TTTCTCTAAGCTTTTCTCCCATAAGTTTGTCTTATATTGTCATTGCCTGCCATCCTTATATGCTAGTGAGTGTAGACCAGCAAACAGCTGTCGTGTGATAAACACATACTGACTTGGAAGTGAGCTGGATTTAATAGTGAGTATTGTGTTCTCAGATACATTTTGCAAACATCATCACTACTTTAGGTGCCATTCCACTGGTTTTTGCTAAAGTTCCCTTTCTCCCTTCCATCCATTCATTCTGTCCTTTCAACAAACATTTCTTGAAACTTGCTGTATATCACTGTGTTTAATGGATTTGTTTTTTGTGGGTTTTTTTTTTTTTTGAGATAGAATCTCTTATCCAGGCTGTAGTGCAGTGGTGTGATCTTGGCTCACTGCAACATCCGCCTCCTGGGTTCAAGCGATTCTTGTGCCTTAGCCTCCTGAGTAGCTGAGATTACAGTGTGCACCACCATGCCTGGCTAATTTTTGTATTTTTACTAGAGACAGGGTTTCGCCATATTGGTCAGGCTGGTCTCAAACTCCTGGCCTCAAGTGATCTGCCCATCTTGGCCTCCCAAAGTGCTGGGATTATAGGCAGGAACCACCATGCCTGGCCCTTAATGGTGCAAACACCTTTTCCCCTTCTTAACCAACAGATTGACCATCTACCCTTTTCTCTTAACTTTAGGCTTTGTCTGGCATATGGAGGATCTGATGTGTCAAGATGTTTTTACTGGCTAATGCAGCGAGCTGGGTTCCCTTACAGAGAATGCCAGTTAACAAATAAAATGGATTGTCTTCTTCTGCAACACCTTAAAGAAACTTTTTGTCATTTAGATCAGGTGGGAGCAGAATCAATATTGCTGATTATTTTTGTTTCTAGGAAAAACTTAAGAGATTTAAAAGATACTTAAAAATGTAACAGCATTACACTACCCCTTTCAGCCCAAGGTAAAGCCTTGAAGCTAAAGCCCTTCAGGAGTGAAGAGTTTTTTGCTAAGGTCAGAGCAGTGAAGATGTGTCCTCAGGCTCTGGAAAACAGTTTGATTATTTTAGGAAACAGAGTTTAGCAAATTTCTCTCTCATCCTGATAAAAGATGACAATAAATCTTTAGGTGTAAGGAGTATAGCAGGTAAATATGTAAGCACAGACATTTTATTAAGTGTTGTAATTTGATGCAATTCCTTAGTATTGTAGACAATCAATATTTAATCACTGCTGTATGTGGATTTCTGTCTTTCTTTTGTTTTAGACTTGTTTTTACCTGTTTCAAGTAATCTAAATTTTTAAAAATTGGGGAAATATAAAAATACTGTAAATTTCCCAGTTACTGAGGGAATTTGCTTATTGATTTGGGTCATTGTTTGTACTAATGTGTATTGATAATAGAGAAAACAGTGCAAACAGTGGAAATTCCAGAAATGTTAAATAGGGAAACAAAGTACAGCTGAATTCCTGTTTTATTAAGTTATACTGAGAGTGGTACAAAGTTGTAGGTGGGGCTTTTTTTTTTATGGAGTCTCACTCTGCCCCCCAGGCTGGAGTGCAGTGGCGCCATCTCAGCTCATTGCAACCTGTGCATCCCAGGTTCAAGCTGTTCTCCTGCCTCAGCCTTCCAAATAGCTGGGACTGTAGGCGCTGTGCCACTACGCCCAACTAATTTTTGTATTTTTAGTAGAGATGGGGTTTCACTATATTAGGCAGGCTGGTCTCAAACTCCTGACCTCGTGATCTGCCTGCCTTGGCCTCTCAAAGTGCTGGGATGACAGGCGTGAGCCACTGCGCCTGGCCTACATGGGCTTTTTTATAGGTTATATTTAGATGTTGGAGAGGCTGAAGCATAATTTGAAGAGTTTACATGCATTCTTACTGATTCACTGACAGCATCTTTTCCTGGAATCAGGACATCTCTGGGCTTCAGGACCATGAGTTTCAGATTCGACATCCTGATTCTCCTGCCCTGCTTTACCAATTTCGATTAGGAGATGAAAAACTCCAGGTAACTTATAGGTGTATATTTCCATGGGTACAAAGAAAGTTATCCAGGTCAGTCAAACTGAGAGAATATGCACTGGCTGGAAACACTGTGAGATCAGAATGTCAACTGGTTGTAGATTATCCACTAAACCAACATTTAAGCCACTGGTAGAGTATAGACTAGAATGGATCTGAAGAACATCTTTCTAGTTAGCCACTATATGATGAGTTGTTATTTAGAGAGAAAGGTATCATTCTTATTAGGAAATTATGAAGTAGATGATGAGGTACTTTATATTTGCTTTGAGATTTCTCTCATAAGGTGACATATCACCCATCTAGTTGGGTGATGAGTGAGTTTTCTGGCCTGTGGTACACCAGAGAAATAATGTGACTCCCAAAAGGGAATTAAACAGCAACTAACTACTGCCCAGTCCAACTTAGAGAATCTGATCTGCCAGTTTTGTTTTTAGAACAGAATTTAGTGGGCCAGTTTTTTTTTAGGAGGCAGTATCTTTTATTGATCACTCTTTTCCTTCTGTGCACAGGCTCCAATGGCTTTGTTTTACCCAGCAACTTTTGGAATTGTTGGACAGAAAATGACGACTTTGCAGCACAGATCTCAGGGCGATCCTGAGGATCCTCATGATGAACATTACCTGCTGGCCACACAGAGCAAGCAAGAACAGGTCCGTAGCAGTTCTGGTAGGAAAAGAGAGAGTTTTGTCCTTGAAGGGATAAATCTGTGCAGGGTTAATAGGCCATTGCAGTCAGTGCAATCTTCCAGCAAACTAACACTGACACAGCTTGTAGAATTGTAGATGAACTGAAGTCTGAGTTTAAAATCTGGAAGATTGATTTCTCTATTCAGCAAACATTAATTTTCTGAATGCTAGTCCATACATATAAAAGTTAATGACACTTTCCTTTTGGTGTATATCATTTACTTACATTATTTACTTCTGAATATTTTTTCCAGTAGCATTTTCATTAAAATCTCACTTATTAATTTTGTGAAAGGTGCGTGGCATAGCCAGAGAGCTGAATTCCTTTGTTGAAAGCAGATACCCATAATACGATGTCTGCTACAGGGGCACAAATTGAAGGTCTTGACTACTAATGAAACAGCACCAGCTCATGATGGAGACTAGATTTTTCTAGTCTTTGTTCCTGCCCAGAGGCAAACATGAAGTAGACAGATAGGATCTTAAAGTAAGAACTCCTTAACAGTCATGGCCCATGAATCCCACTGGAATACTCCACTTTAAAACTCAGGGTACGGGGAAGAAAGTCTGTTTGCACTGGTATTACACTTTTAAAATCTAACCAGTGATGATAAGATTCTGAGAGCTACCCTGTCTACCACAGACTGCTTTGGAATGGTCAGAGCATTGTCATCTGCACACCGTCTCTCATTACTGAGTTACCTGGGAATGGGTGCTGGGCAGTTGTTGTGTTGCAGTGGTGGCTTTTGTTTTATAGTAGCGCATAGTAGGAGGGTAGGGAGGAATCTAGCTAGACAACATCAACAGTGTTCTCTCGTAGTAATACCACCTACTTGGTTGTCCTTTTGATTTAAAGTCTGCAAAAGCTACTGCTGACCGAAAGTCTGCATCCAAACCTATTGGATTTGAAGGGGATCTTCGTGGCCAGTCCTCTGATCTTCCAGAAAGACTCCATTGCCAGGAGGTAGATTTGGGGTCCTCACAGGGAGACGGCCTGATGGCCGGCAACGATTCCGAGGAGGCCCTCACTGCACTGATGTCCAGGAAGACTGCCATCTCGCTGTTTGAAGGGAAAGCCCTGGGCCTGGATAAAGCCATCCTTCATAGCATAGACTGCTGTTGTAAGCACATCTGGGGAGACCGGGGGATAGCAGTGAAACAAGATACCAGTGAGATGAATTGGTTGAGTCTAGGTTGTACTTGTTGCAGTGTAACATCCTCATTGAAAAATGATCAAGCACCTACTTGGCTTGCATTGCCAGGTGTTGGGAATACATTAATGAAGTAGAATGGGTTTATAGCCTAGTGGAAGAGACCAAAATAAGTCACATTATTACACAAGTGTGAAATTAACACTGGCAGGATACTATTGAACAGTCAGTGCCCTTTAGCTCAACTTTGGAGCACCTGCCAGTGGGAATTTCACATTTGTGTAATAATTTGCAGAATTTCATACAGAAACGTTACTTAACTAGGGGGAGGTATGGAAGGTGGGAGGCAGGGAAAACCTCCTTGAGGAAGGCGCCCCTTGAGAGAGACGTCAGGGATGAAAGGGGGCAGGTAGCAGTCACAGATGGGGCAGAGGAAGAAGCCTGTGAAGACCAGTGTGGCTGAGAAGCAGGTGAGGACCACCCACAGTAGACTTTGTGGGTCCCTTTAAAGATTTTGATCCTAATCCTACAAGTAGGATTGCAGTGGCGTGGTAACACACCCACATTTGTGTTTTGCAGGGTTCCCCTGGCTGCAGTGTGGAGGGTGGGCTGGAGGGAGATCTTTGAGGAGGCCATTGCACTTCCCAAAGCAAGAGGTTGCTGGCTTGGCCTAGAATTATGGATGTGGAAAAGAAGCATGGAGGATGTCACTGTCTTTTCAGCATCTGATGATACCAAAAAGAAGATGTACAGCTCCATCTTAGTGGTGGGAGGTGGTTTGATGTTTCATAAAGCTCAAGAATTTCTGCAGCACAGAATTCTCAACAAAATGCCACCATCGTTCAGGCGAATTATTGAAAACGTGGACGTGATCACAAGGCCTAAGGTAGGTTGTTTCTTGGTGGATGTTGGACTGTATGCAAATGAAACCAGCCTCGTATGTGGACAGATCAAATCCTGGGAGGCATGGGCTTGTGTCTGAGGAGTTCTTGAGGGTTTAGGGCAAGTAGAAAAATTAATTTCAGCAAGCCATAGAAGCGGTGGAAGGAACTCTGGCATAAGGTACTGGTTTTCTGCTCCTTTCCCCTGCTGTGCTCCCCAAACTAGCATGACTGAATTACACCTTTGTTATAGGACCAGGTAGGGGAAGGGGAGGACCTAGGAATTGAGAAACAGATTATGTCTATGTTTTATTAAATCTCACTGACAATTCCTGGAAATGTTCATATTTCTTTCTAATCCTAAGGGAGAGATTGTGGTGTTCTATTTATTCCACTCAGACTTCGAAATAAGTCATTTCTTTATGTTCCTGTTTGCAGGACCAGGGTATTTGCGCAATAGTAGTAAATAGCATTTTTAGTTATAAAAATTTAAAGGTTTTCTTGGCTATTGAAACAAAGATGCTTGTAGTTCATAAGTCCTACTGTCTTTAATACAGGATGTATTAGTAAGTCTGGTTTACTAAGTATTGACTCAGCAGGGATTTTTCTTGGTCCCATATTCAAGTAAATGAGGTTGAAATGTCTTCATCCCTTCTCTAGGACATGGACCCCCGGCTGATTGCATGGAAAGGAGGGGCAGTGTTGGCTTGTTTGGATACAACACAGGAGCTGTGGATTTATCAGCGAGAGTGGCAGCGCTTTGGTGTACGCATGTTACGAGAGCGGGCTGCTTTTGTGTGGTGAATGGGGAGGAAATGTCACCATCAAAGACCAAAAACAAGCTTCTTGGTATAAAAGACTTACAGAATATATGTTTTGTAATTCATTGACGTAGATACTTCAGTGTCATGGACAGTAAATGAATTTCAGCTTTATGTTAGGGACACTACATTGGTTTCAAATTATAAACTTTTGAGCAGTTTAGTCAGGGCATTTGAGAATAGATAGGAACTCACTCTTCAGTTGTAAACTCTCTTGCCCTCTCTCAGGGTCTCATAAACTCCTCAGTGATGAAAAAGTTGCTATTGAAGGTTCTCATGTGGTGAAGCCCTTCATTTAAGTTGGCTCGTGAGTCTCATCAGCAGGCAGCCTCATGTGGATGGTTATCGGGGTAGTGTGTCATGAGGGAGAAGTGTCCATTCATGCCATTTTCTCCCTTGTCTAGTGTTTCATTAGGATCTAACGTTGTCTGAGTTAAATGCACTTAGGACGTGACTCATGTCCTCTTAGAATCCCAAATGGGGGGAAGAAGTTTTGGTTGTTTTTTGTTTTTTTCATTTTCTGTTGGATTACAGAAAAAAAAAATGGGACCCATTCAAGTCCAGATTTCCAAAGGTAAAGACTGTGTATTCCCTACTTTTGTTATCTTAAAAGCAATGATTTTTTTTTTTGCATGTAACAGGTTTTTAACCTAAGATGCTATTGAGTGAATCAGTGAGGTGTTCTTAGATTTAGTATTCATGAATTAAACATAGAATTGTTAAACAGTTCTGCCTACTGCGTTGCTATTGAAGGTGCTCATGTAGTGAAGCCCTTCATTTAAGTTCGCTTGTGAGTCTCATCAGCAGGTAGCCTCATGCACCCATTGCATGATCCTACTGCAATGCATGGACAGTGCAAAACTAGACATTTGGCTGGAAGATACTTTATTGCTGCATTATCAAAATGGCTATAGTTTTCAATTGTAATTGATTTCTATGTATAAAATTGATTTAGCTTTGAGGTTGTAAATGTAGTTTCAGTTCTTTAGTTAATGCTACTAGTCAGTTAGCATAAGAATTGCTACTAGTCAATTCTTTAGTTAATGCTAGTTAGCAATATTTGAAACAATTTTATTGGCATAAAATGTTTTAATTACTAAGGCTATTTATTTGTAGGCTGTAGAGTAAGCTTCAGGATCATCACAGACACTTTTTTTTCCCTGTAATTGGTGGGATAGGAAGCTTTTAAGGTCTCTTGCTTCTCATGGGTAGACTACAAGGAGCAGCAGTCGTTGTGGCAGGCTTGTGATCTTTTCCCCACTGACACCTGCTTCTTGATGTGTAGAAGTTCCGCACAGAAAGCAGTGGCATCCTTCATGAGGTGGTACGTGGGGCAGACACTGAGAGCATCATAATCGTCTTTGGGATCAGTCTCTGTAAAGTAGACCACCACATATTTGTACAGATGAGTCTGGCTTCTTAGATCACTGCAGAAAAGGTTAAAGGCAAGGGGGAAGAGGTCTTGAGAGTTTTGGCTGGGGCTGCCCTGACTCTTGTCACAGGTGCCATCACACACACTGTTGATGTCATTGGAAAGAAGGAAGATGACTTTGTCCACTGCCTTCTTTTGAGCGGCAAGCCACTGCACTGGACCCATCTCTGCTATTTTCTTTTTCTGCCACTTTTCAAGGATGACCTCACTTCTGCACTGGTCTTGAAGAAACTCAGTGAAGTGACAAATTGTGTGACTGAAACATATTTCAGATGGGTAAACCACAAGAACCTTAATGGGGGGCAGTAGTGTGGTGGTAGAAAAGGAAGTCTTCTTGATCCTTTCTGTAGGGGAGAAAAGCATGTGTTATCTGTGAACAGCAAACAGCAGGCTTTCACTCTGTGTAGACCATTCCTGACAGATGATCCCTTGCTAGACAATGTCAGCTAAGCACTAAGGGCCTTGTTAGTGACAGCAAGGAAAAACATCCCTAATGTTCCTTTTGAACACATCACCTGAAACACACTAATGCTTAAACCTGAACTTTTAAACTTTATTTTAAAAGAAGTATTTTCTAAGTCCCTCTCACTAAATCCTCTCAATGAAGCCTTCTCTCTCTTTTCAAATACATTCATAGAAACTTTCGGTTTAAGAAGATACTTTGTTGTCCAGGTGCGGTGGCTCACACCAGTAATCCTAGCACTTTGGGAGGCCAAGGCTGGAAGATCACTTGAGCCCAGGAGCTCAAGACCAGTCTGGGCAACATGGTGAAACCCTGTCTGTCTTTACAAGAAGTACAAAAATTAGCTGGGTGTGGTGGCACACGCCTGTGGACCCAGCTGCTCAGGAAGCTAAGGTGGGAGGATCACTTGAGCCTGGGAGGCAGAGGTTGCAGTGAGCCAAGATCACGCCATTGCACTCCAGCCTGGGCAACAGAGTGAGACCCTGTCTGTCTCTAAATAAATAAATAAATAAAAGATACTTTGTGGTAGGTGATTGTAACCTCAGTACTTTAGTGCTGTATATGAACAGGGACACTTGACCTCTGCATTTCATATCACATTTTAAGTTGGGCCAATTCAATAGTTGCTTATACCATCTTCTACCTGCAGGTGGTAGTGTTTCTTTACAGTTCCCAAAGTTAAATGGCACCCCTTTTCAGACCCTGGAACTTACCTGGAATTCTGCCCTATATGGTGCTGTAAAACAGAAACCATGTTTGAAACTACTGTAATGAATACAGGTCGGACAGCATCCCCTAAATTTAAGTATTCCTGAGGTACAAGTGCCCCTGTGGCTTTCTTAGCTTAGAAAGAACATGGAGTTAATCTCATTCTATTTACAACAACACAAATGTCTCAAAGGATGCATTTATATTTCCTTTTCTACATATGGAGAAGTTTTTTTAATAGGTCTACCTCAAGCTGAGTATGTAAATGCTCGGGTTTCTGTATTCAAATACTCCATGTTTTAAAGTTGGCTACGTCCTTAATACAGCTGACCCTTGAACAACATAGCGGGGAGGGGCACCGGCCCTGCATGCAGTTGAAAATCTTGTATAATCTTTGATTTTCCCAAAATTTAACCTCTAATAGGCTACGGTTGACTGGAAGCCTTACCATTAACATAAACAGCCCATTAACACATATTTTGTGTGTTATGTGTATTATATGCTGTATATGATAAAGTAAGCTAGAGAAAACAATGTAATTAAGAAAATCATAAGGAGGAAAAAAGATATTTACTAATTCATTAAATGGAAGTGTACTGTCAGAAATGTCTTTATCCTTGTCATCTTCACATTGAGGAGGTTGAGGAGGAAGGGGTTAGCCTTGCTGACTTAGTGGTGGCAGAGGCAGAAGAAGTAGGAGAGGCAGCAGGAGAGTTGGGTGCCTCAGTGTAACTTTACAGAAATACATCATTTCTGACATTTTTGCCTTTTCATTTTTCTAAAATTACTTGTATATGATACCAGTTCTTCCTCTACCATTTGCTTTAGGTTTAATGCCTGTGGCACAGAAGGGTCTGTGTTGTAAAAGAAGTGAAAAGCCATCTTGACTAATCAGAAACCTGCCAGGTTGTTTCATGTCAATATTTGTTTTCTGGCACTGCTTCTGTGCAGTTTTCATCATCATCTCACACGGATTGGGAAGCACTCATTTCCATCAGATTGTCTTCTCTTTGTTCTTCTGGTGTGGTTATGTTAGTTCTTGAATTTCTCCAAGATCCACATCTTGAAACCCTTTACCTCCCACCTTTTCTTGCCACATCTGCAGTCTCTTTCATGATTTCATTGATTGGCTTTGTTGTAAATCCTGTGAAGTCATGCACGTGATCTGGATGGTTTTCTCCCACAGGAGTTTATTGTTTCAGGCTTAATGGTTTTCATGGCTTGTTCTGTCACAATGATGGCATCTGCAGTGATGTAATCCTTCCAGACTTCCATGTTCTCTCTGTTGGGGTTCTCTTCCATAGTGTTGACAATCCTTTCCATAAAGTACTGTGTGTAATGAGCCTTGAAGGTCCTTATGGCCTTCCAATCTAGAGGCCAAATTATGTTGCATTTGGGGGCAAGTAGACCACTCTGAGGACTTTGGTGCTGAACTCATGGGGTTCTGGTGGCCAGGGGCATTGTCCAATATCAAAAGAACTTTAAAAGGCAGTTTCTTCTTCCTGGCAAGGTACTTCTGACTTCAGGGACAAAGCATCAATGGAACCAATCCAGAAAAAGTTTTCTCACTGTCCAGGCCTTCTTATTGTACAATCAATCAAAAGATTGGCAACGGGTGTTTATCTTTTCCTTTCAAGGCCAGGGGGTTAGCAGCTTTATAGATAAGGGCAGTCCTGATCATAAACCCAACTGCATTTGCACAAAGCAGTCCAGTTAGCTTGTCCCTTCCTGCCTTAAATCCTGATGCATACTTCTCTTCCTTACTAATTAGTGTCCTTTGTGGCATTTTTTTCCCAGAAGAGAACACTTTCATCTGCACCAAAAACCTGTTGAGGCAGGTATCCTTTCTCTTCAGTGATTTTCTTAATGGCATCTGGTAACTCATCTGCTGCCTCTCAGTCAACAGAAGCTGCTACTCCTATTATCTTGACAGTTTTTGAGCCAAATCACTTCTTTGAATTATCAAACCATCCTTTACCGGCATTAAATTCTCCAGCTTTAGATGCTTCACCTTCCTTTTGCTTTGTCATATAATGACTTTGCTTTATCTCAAATCATATTGGAGTCTACAGATAGACCTTTCTTATAGCAGTCCTACACCCACATAAAAGCTGCATTTTCAATACAAGATTAAAAGGTATTCTGCAAAATGTGCAAGGTTTTCATGCCTGCTGGTGTAGCTGTAATGAAGGCTTCATGAATTTTGTTTTCTTTTTTTACTGTGATCCTTACGCTGGATTCATTTATCTTGAAATGGTGAACCATCACTGCCACAGACCTTCAATTTATGGTGCATATCAAGCAATTTTGCTTTTTTTTCTTTTTGCTTTTTTTCTTAAAAAAAAAAAAAGGTTATTTTTTTCTTCTTTCCATGACTTTGTTTCTTGGGAGCACTTCCAGCATTATTAGTGGCACTCTGTATGGTTCCTAAGGTGTTATTAAAGGTTTACAATATTGCACTCAACACAAAAAATACAAGAGAACCACTGGAGATACCTTTTACTGTCATATGTAATTTATTGGAGAGATGAACTGCTTGTATGGAGATGATGAGCATCACATGGTGTTTTAAGTGGATACTCACAACAGTTGAGCTCACCACAGTAGCAACAGGAGGGCTAGGAAATTATTAACAGCAGGACAGTACACACTGCAGTTAATTTTATGCAGTTATGATTTAATACCACATCTTTTACGTTTGTTCAAGTTTCTCTCAACTGTGAATGGTGCCGTGTATAGTTGGTATGTGTGTGTTTAAGTTTTGATAAATTTTTAACTTTTAATAATTTGTGTATATTTATGGTAGCAAATGATAAAGTACACTAGTATCTGCCTACATTTTCTGCATTTATGACATACCTTTTTCTTAATTTTTTCAATATTTTTATTGAAAACTAAATTCAACTGAGTTTCATCTATGTTTTTTCAAATTGTTACGGATCTCCAAAAAATTTTCCAGTATATGTATTGAAAAAAATCCAAGTGTAAGTGGATCTGCGCAGTTCAAACCTGTGTTGTTCAAGGGTCAACTATATATGAATCCAAGTGAAGGTTTTTCTTACACCTCAGAAGAACTGTTTTTTAAAAAACAGGAACTAGTATAGAGTAACCATCACAGGTAAAGGGTAATTTTTTGTCAGCCATCTTTTGCGCATTTCAGTACTGGTAGATGAGTCGATGGTAAAAATAAAAACGGGACAGTCGGAAGGTCTGGAAGTCCTGACCCTGCTTTTACCTGGCATGTGTAACCTAGCCATTCTCCTATCACTCTTCACAGAAGCACTCTCCACAGTGGAGAGCACTCTCCACAGAAGGTATTAAATAAATGCCGTCTAACTCTAGGAAATGCCAACATATGATTGCCTCCAGAGGAATCTTCTTTAAAAAGAAAATTCAAAATGTTATTTACTTATTAGGATGTCTTTAAAGAATTATAACCCTTACCGTGCCTCCACGTTAGATAGATCCCTGCCGTCAGCACCCATGTGGCCACCAGCAGAGATGGCAGGAGGAGAGGCAGCCAGCCTCCCAGCTTGCTTCTGTCTGGAGAAAACAAAGCTTATTCACTTTTGGAAAACAAATCCACACTTATCTCCTACTTAAAAACTAAGATTGTTGTATACTTTGTAGGGGTTTATTTATTATTATTTTTATTTATTTATTTATTTATTT
>CAUYLG010031424.1:0-44659 GCA_963573385.1 Cacajao melanocephalus | reverse complement strand
CCTGAGTTATAATTTGAATGTGCTGTGGTCTGAGAGACTGTTTGTTATGATTTCTGTTCTTTTGCATTTGCTGAGGAGTGATTTACTTCCAATTATGTGGTCAATTTTAGAGTAAGTGTGATGTGATGCTGAGAAGAATGTGTGTTCTGTGGTTTTGGGGTGGAGTGTCCTGCAGATGCCTATTAGGTCCGCTTGGTCCAGATCTGTGTTCAAGTCCTGGATATCCTTGTTGACTTTCTGTCTCGTTGATCTGTCCAATATTGTCAGTGGAATGTTAAAGTCTCCCACTATTGTTGTGTGGGAGTCTAAGTCTCTTTGTAGGTCATTAAGAACTTGCTTTATGTATCTGCATACTCCTGCATTTGGTGCATATATATATTTAGGATAGTTAGCTCTTCTTATTGCATTGATCCTTTTACCATTATGTAATGCCCTTCTTTGCCTCTTTTGATCTTTGTTGGTTTAAAGTCCATTTTATCAGAGATTAGGATTGCTACTCCTGGTTTTTTTTGCTCTCCATTTGCTTGGTAGATCTTCCATCCCTTTATTTTGAGTCTATGTGAGTCTTTGCATGTGAGATGGGTCTCCTAAATACAGCACACCATTGGGTCTTGACTTTTTATCCAGTTTGCCAGTCTGTGTCTTTTGATTGGGGCATTTAGGCCATTTACATTCAATGTTAATATTGTTATGTTTGAATTTGATTCTGCCGTTTTGTTACTGGCTGGTTGTTTTGTCTGTTAGTTGACGTGGTTTCTTCATTGCGTTGCTGGTCTTTACCATGTGGTACATTTTTGCAGTGGCTGGTACTGGTTGTTCCTTTCCATGTTTAGTACTTCCTTCAGGAGTTCTTGTAAGGCAGGTCTTGTAGCGACAAAATCTCTCAGCAATTTCTTGTCCATTAAGGATTTTATTTTTCCTTCACTTATGAAGCTTAGTTTGGCCATATATGCAATTCCAGGTTGAAAGTTCTTTTCTGTAAGGATGTTGAATATTGGCCCCCACTCCCTTCTAGCTTGTAGAGTTTCTGCTGAGAGATCTGCTGTGAGTCTGATGGGCTTCCCTTTGTGGGTGACTCGACCTTTCTCTCTGGCTGCCCTTAGGATTTTTTCCTTCATATCAACTCTGGTAAATCTTACATTTACGTGCCTTGGGGTTGCTCTTGTTGAGGAATATCTTTGTGGTGTTCTCTGTATTTCCTGGATTTGAATGTTGGCCTGCCTTATTAGGTTGGGGAAGTTCTCTTGGATAATATCCTGAAGGGTGTTTTCCAACTTGGATTCATTCTCCCCGTCACATTCATGTACGCCGATCAAGCATAGATTAGATCTTTTCACATAATCCCATGGTTCTTGGAGGCTTTGTTCATTTCTTTTCCCTCTTTTTTCTCTAATCTTGCCTTCTCATTTTATTTCATTGATTTGATCTTCTATCTCTGATATCCTTTCTTCTGCTTGATCGATTCGGCTGTTGAAACTTGTGTGTGCGTCGCGAAGTTCTCATGTTGTATTTTTCAGCTCCATCAAGTAATTTATGTTCTTTTCTAAGCTTGTTACTCTAGTTAGCATTTCGTCTAACCTTTTTTCAAGATTCTTAGTTTCTTTGCATTGGGTTAGAACATGGTCTTTTAACTCAGAGAAGTTTATTATCCACCTTCTGAAGCCTGCTTCTGTCAATTCATCAAACTCATTCTCTGTCTTATTTTGTTCCCTTGATGGTGAGGAGTTGTGATCCCTGGGAGGGGAAGAGGTGTTCTGGTCTTTGAAGGTTTCATCCTTTTTGTGCTAGTTTTTTCCCATCTTCATGGATTTATCTCCCTTTGATCTTTGAATTTGGTGATTTTGGGAGAAATCTCTGAGTGGACGTCCTTTCTGTTGAGGTTGGAGCTATATCTTTTTTGGCCTGTAGAGGCGCTGCTGGGCTGCCTCTGATTCAGTCAGGTTGCTGGGTGGGTGGTCTTCCCCTGGGGTTGATTTGCAGGTGAAATTAGTCCCACCTTCCCAATGGCATCTCTCCTTCCCTGAGCTCGATGGTCCTGGTTGGGTCAAACTGGTGTATTCACTGCCAAGCTCTCTAGCACTTAGGCTTCAGTTTGAGTTTTGTTTGGGGTGATGGGGCCTGCCAGGACTTATGACCTCTTTCCCTGCTTTCATCTCTGCCTCTTCCTGTGGGACGGGTTGTTCTGCCCCACTGTCATTAGTCCAACTTCCACCCAGGTCTAGCCAACAACTTATGGCACCAGGCAGGAGCGGTGGCTCAGATTTGCATGACACCCAAGGCGCCCCTCAGTCCGGCAGGGCTCTCATGGACTGTGGGTTGCAGGAGGGATGAGGTAAGCACAGGATCCTAATCGGAGCACTGAGTGAGTGAAGTTCCCGGACCCTCGGAGCGACTACATGTTCCAGGTGGGGACACACCCTGCCCTGTCTTGGTTCATTCTCCCTGGACGGCTCTTGCCTTGCTTTGGCTCCTCCCCTGGGCTATTTCCACAGTTCTCCCAGTCCCCCTGGAAATGAACCTGGCACCTCACTTGGAATCGTGAAATCCTCTAGCCCTCTGCATCTCATTTGCTGGGAGCTGCATTCCAGTGTTGCCTCCTCTCGGCCATCTTGGCGCCGCCTCCCTTGAAATCAGCTTTAAACACAGTAACAGACTATATTTCTCTTCTTTCTTTTTTGAGATGAAGTCTTGCTCTGTCATCCAGACTGGAGTGCAGTGGTGCAATCTTGGCTCACTGCAACCTCTGTCTCCCGAGTTCTAGCAATTCTCTTGGCTTAGCCTCCCGAGTAGCTGGGACTACAGGTGTGTGCCACCACACCTTGCTAATTTTTTTGTTTTTTTTAGTAGAGTTGGGGTTTTGCAGGCTAGTGTCAAACTCCTGACCTCAGATGATCCGCCCATCTCGACCTCCCTAAGCGCTGGGATTATAGGCATGAGCCACCGCACCTGTCTGGCAGATTATATTTCAAAGGCTTTTTGAATAACTTTGAAAGGGAATGTTAACTTTCCAGCTAGTGTCCTGCAGGTGGCTATTTTTATACTGGACTTGAATAGATGTTATGAAGTAAGAAAATTGTTTTTATTTCACCTAATTTTCTCTTGGGACCATGGGAAGTTAGTGTGGCTGCCTGTTGCTTCATTACAGCATTTTAGGGCATTCAGTGGTACTGTTTTTCCTTTCACTGTTGGCACAGGCCAGTGAGTGAGGGATTATATTTTCCTTTACTGTTTTAGCTGTAACTTGAAATTACAGAAGTTTATTAGATATACGAAAATAAAACTCCAAAAACCTTTAACTTTGAAAATTTTCTTTTGGTTAAGTAAAGCCTGTTTCTATTTTTACTTCCAACAGTGCTTTCTATTGTTTGGATAGTCTTGTTTAAGATTGATTTATTTTTTATGGTAAATTCAATTACTGAGAGAGGAATCGAACCAATCTCAGCATTGCATTCTAAAATGAGGCAGTAGGTGGCACTCATCTTTTGTTAGGAGAAAATGGTTAGAAACGGTTAGTTTCAAATTAGAGTGTTCAACACTACTTCCACTAGTCTTCATTAAAAGAAGCACTCTTTGTCCACAGCCCTAGTCTAGTGTTTGTCAAACTTTTGTATGCAAAAGAAGAATCGATGATGCTTGCTTGTTAATGCAGACTTCTGGTCCTCACCCCAATGATTGAATCACTAGGTCTTATGAGAGGCTGGTTTCAGAAATCTATGTCATAAACAAACATTTCTGGGTAATTCTGTTGTAGGGGACTACACTTTGAGAATATGGCTCTAGGAGATTGAAGAATTTAGTTTTAGTGCCATGTTTTAAGATGGCATTAATAATAATTTCTGGTTTACTGGGAACTTGTTTGCAAGCTCTGTGCTACTATTTTACATAATTCTTCACAACATCCTGCAAATGTAGGTATTGTTTTGCCACTTTACAAAGGAAGAAACCAAAGCACACAGAATTCAAATAACGATCAAAAGTCACACAGCATGTAAATATTGGAGCTATGATTTAAACTAGGTTTCTAAAGTACCTGGTTCTGCATACCTAATGAGAATACAGCTGGGTTTTTGTGTCTCTCCAGTTAACTTAATGCGTGGATAAAAGGCATCAGGCCTTAATGGAATAAACCAAGGTTTAGGACAGATTCATTCTGAGTCCTAAGCTGTTGTAGCATGGAGTCATGGAAATAACACTGGAATGTTAAAAGGTGACCTTCATTCTAGTCTGTACATTCTCATTAGCCAGAAAGAAGACTAGATAGGTCCCTTCCCTTGCTGGCCTCCATTTCATTCATTTATGAAACGAGACTCAGTGTTCTCTGTAGACAACCTTTTTCAGAAACACTTGAAGTATTTGTTTAAAAATGCAAATTCCTGGGCTCTACTCTCAGACTAAATGAATCACAAGCTTTGGTGTGGGAGACCATGGAACCTGCGCTTTTAATAAATGCCCCAGTGATTTGCATGTTGGAGAATCACCACACCAGGTCACTGTGCTCTCATTTGGTGGGGATGCTCCATGATTCTCAGTCTTGGAGTTGTGACTTCCTTGGGTGTGACTAAAATAAGCCACGTGGTGCGATGGACATCATAAATATAAATTATGTAAATGAAGGCACTGCTTCACTCAGGCTATAAAAGCTATTTTGAAGGAGATAAGGGAAAAACAGGATTCTAATGAAGAAAATTTGCTTGTGATTGCAGGCTAAGCCTTCATTTGGAGCTGCTTCTAGCATGTTATAAAAAATAATTAATCTGTGTCACTGACTATACCTGGTACTATTCTAAGCACTTTATATACATTATCTCAATGAATTTTTCCCACTGTGACAATGGTACAGAGTACATCTGGCTAGTTTTCATGGCTAACAGTGTACTTTCTAATGTCAGTGAACATTGTGGTCCCCACTTGAAGTTTCACTTTGCGTGTTCAGTGATAAGGTTTGGCTCTGTGTTCCCACCCAAATCTTATCTCAAATTGTAATCCCCATGTGTTGAGGGAGGGACCTGTAATCCCCACCTAACAACAGAGGGAGGTGATTGGATCACGGGTGTAGTGTACCTTGTGTGTTCTCCTGATACTGAGTGACTTCTCATGAGATCTGATGGCTTTATAAGTGTTTGAAAGTTCCCTCTTCACTCAATGTCTTGCCTGCTGCCATGTAAGATGTGCCTACTTCACCTTCTGCCATGATTGTAAGTTTCCTGAGGTCTCACCAGCCATGCAAAACTATGACTCAATTAAACATCTTTTCTTTATAAATGACCCAGTCTTGGGTATTTCTTTATAGTGGTGTGAAAACAGACTAATACATTCAGAAACCATTGTCTGTTATTCTTAAAGGCAGTCTCTAAATACTTGTAATTTCCTTCTTTTTCAAAGAATTACTGTAGACTCAAACTTTCATTGGAGTGTAGCACATTCAGGAAGTACACCAATTGCAAGCATATGGCACAATTTATGATCAGCTGATGAACATGTGCAAATAACCCCCATCAGTACAAGAAATAGAACATTAATAGCAATCCTGAAGCCCCTACCTGCCCCTCCCAGTCACTACCCTGTCTCTCCTCTCAAAGAGTAATCATCATAGAATAAAAAAAAAAAAAGGTCAGCTTTTGTTTTTTCAACTCAATGTAATTTATCGGGCAACTATCATATACCTGGTACTGAAGATATAGTCAGTGAACAGAGTAAATACAGCCCCTGCTTGTGGAGCTCACTCTGATGGGAAAGTACATCAGTCATCGCAAGTGTTTATTGTGCTGAGTCAATGGACTCAGAGGGACAGGGGCTCTGAAAAATAGTTACTGCTTCTTTGGGATTTACTTAAAGAGATACAAGCAGGAGAAAGGGTAAAAACAAATATATGGATCAATAAAGAACTACGATATCAAATGTCGACTTAAGGGATTTTATTTTATTCCTATTATTTTTAAGACAGGGTCTTGATCTGGTTCCCAGGCTGGAGTGCAGTGGCATGATCATGGCTTGCTGTAGCCTCAGTCTCCCAAGTAGCTGGGACAATAGGCATGCACCACCACACATGGCTAATTTTTGCATTTTTTGTAGAGATCAGGTTTTGTCATGTTGCCCTGGGTGGTCTCAAACTTCTGGGCTCAAGTGGTCCTCCCACCTTGGCCTTCCAAAGTGCTGCACCCGGCCTATTAAAAATACTTTGAATGAAAACAAGGAAATATTGGTGTGTTTTTTTTTGAGAAAATATACAGGTCTTCTGATGATCATTTGTAAATTTCATGTGTCCACAGTGGACCCCAATATAAGAAATACTGATTTAAATGATTTATCTGTTTGTCTGTTTATCTAAATGGTCATAGTTCTTTACTCTTCATATATGGATACTCTTTGCAGTGTGACTTTGTATCTCCTTTTATTAAGAGGTGGAGTCTTTGTGGGCTGGTTTGTGACTTATTTGGCCAACAGAAAGTAGCAGAAGTTTTCCAGTTTTCAGTTTAGGCCTCAGAGGCCTTATTTGCTTCCTCTTTTTTTCCTGGACCTTTGCTTTTGCGGTGTGAACAAGCCCAAGCTAACCTCCTGGAGGACTAGAGACCACGTGAAAGAGAGCAATTAGTCCCATACTGACAGCCAGCCAACTCATAAACGTGTGTGAGCCCAGCCTACAACAGAGCTGCTTACCCCATGAAAACCTGACTATCAAAGCATGAATGAGCCCAGTTGAGATGAGAAAACCCGCTATAAACTGATTTATAGAGTCATGAACAATAACAACTGCTTATTATTTAAGCCATTGAGATTTGAGGTAGTTACACAGTAATAGCTGTGATAAATATTTCAAACTTTGCACCCTATGGAAAATACCTATCCTTTTTAAACGGCTGTAAAAATTTATGAAATTGATTCTTGGGTTACCATAAAGGAACCTTAATAGATTCTTCCAAATAGAAACTGTATAGATAACTTTTTTAAATCATACTGCCTTAAAACTAGAAATTTGCTCCTTTTTTAAAAAAAAGTTTATAATTCAAGCTACTTGATAATTGAACACTCCTAACTCTTGGTTCTTTGGGGGGAAAAGGATCATTAAGATGGACATGACCTATGAATTCAATCAAATACAAATGAAACAATTAGGTGTGGGAAAAGGGCATACAGAGAATAAGAATCCTATGAAGTTAGAAAAAAGAATCCTTTGTAGGAATGTGCTCTATCATAGCCAACCTGGAAGTACATTTCTCAGAATGCCTTTTCTGTGGGGTTGTGGGTTAGAATTGGCTGAAAGATGCATAAGCTCTGGGAGTTGGAAGCGATGCTCTCACAGTCATTTTGGCATCCTGACACCTATTGTAGTGGTAACTCAGTCGAAGACACCATGCTGAAGCAGCAAGCATCCCATTTCAGCATCTTACAAGACTAATATAAACAAAACAAATTATTATACTGGAGAGCTCAAAGAATCTCTTAAGTGGGCCCAAGAACTAGATTTTAAAGCTATGTAGCCAGAAACAATGCAATCAGATGACACAGGAAGAAAACCATACCTCCTCACAACAGAACTATTCTAGTGGAAAGACGACTCATTACACTGGACTTGATACCAGGATTCCACCTTAGCTGCTCCTAAAGGGCCAGAGGCCTGTGTACTGTCTGGGTATAACAGAATCTGTAATCTACTCTGTGACCACCTCCTCACATTGTTCTCTTCCATCTCTGAATCAGTGTAATCATAAATGACTGGCATATATCATATGAATGAACCTTAGTTGTAAGTACAGAAATGTATTTTTTAGTTTTCTGGTTTCTAAACCATGCCAGTGTCCTCCAATCAGAGACCACCACAAATACAACTCTAGTTGAACAAGTTGGGCTTATTACTTGTTGCAGCGAGGGAAAACATATGCCGTGGGGCTTATTGAGCTGTGGGGTATCTTAATAAGAGGTGTTAGAACCTATTATAGGATTTGGGCATTGAGTGATTTGTGGGGGGGCCTAAGGAAACAGATTTTTTTTTCTAGATTGGATGCTGTCAGCAGGTGCAATTCTATGATAATCTCAAGTTTTATAAATAGGGAGGGCAAACGAGAGTGAAAAAAAAAGAGAGTAAGTGGTAAAGAATTAACAGTTACTCATTTTGGCCACGAGAGAGGAATGTTTGCTATTTTGTGAGGGGCACAGTGAACTTATTTTTGTCTGAGCTTAGGCAAAATGGTGGTGTGGACTCACTTTATCTCACTGAATCATGATCCCAGAGTAAACTTGCCTGGCTTTGATATTCTGTGACATGGTGACATGGCTTATGCCCAACAGAGGGCAGCATGGCCTAGCTGTGAGGGCCTGGCCCGCTTCTGAATGTCAAGGGCTGCTCTTTTCTCTTTCTCAATGCAAGAGTCGGGAATTGTTGAATAAGCTGATTTATTGCTTCTGCCACAGGTATCACCATACTTAAAGTGAAGCTCTGGTGTTTCCTGCTAAATTCAGGTACAAGACAAGTATGCTGACCTTCCATGATCATTTAATATTTTCTGAAAGTTTAGCCAAAGCAGCAAAACAAATGAAATAAGAGAAAAATCTTTGGAAAGGAGAAGGCAAATTATTATTTACATATAATTGCCTATCTAGCAGCCCAATAAAGTCAATAGAAAAAATGTTAGAAGTAAGTAGAATTTAATAAGGCAGTTGGTTACAAAATCAATATGCAAAAATCAGTACATATCTTTTTTTTTTTTAAGAGACAGGGGTCTCACTGTTTCTGTTGCCCAGGCTCAAAATCCTGGGCTCAAACCCTCCTACCTCAGCCTCCCAAGTAGCTGGGACTACAGGCACATGCCACTGTGCCCAGCTAATGCTTATCTTTCAAAATCAACAAATCATCAGAAAAGATAATTTAAAAAAAGTATTAAAAATAGAAACTAAAATACAAAATACCTAGGAATAAACTTACATAAGTAGGCAGGACCCATAGAAATAAAACTGTAAAACTTTACTGAGGGATTTGAAAGAAGACTTGAATAAATGGTACGGCAGACCCATTCTTGAATGGCATAACTCAAGAATTCAGCCACTTCAATTCTAATAAAAATGTCAAAAGTATATATTTTTTAACTAGACAATATAATTCTAAAGTCACCTGGAAGCTTAATAAAGGGATGAAGAAATTTTGGAAGACTGAGGAGTGACTTACACTGCTACAAAGAAAGGTTTATTATTAAAGCAGCATGATTCTTATGTAGCCTCCCAGATAGGCTCACGTATATATAGATTTGATATAGGATAAAGGTGGAATTGAAATATGCTAACACTTCTGCCGAGGATATAGCTGTGAAGCTCATCGTTCTTACCCTAACAATGAAAATGACAGGTAAATGACAAAATCATTACTTTTGTTGAACCCGTGAGAAAGAATAGCTTCTGAGGCAACCAAGTAAGCTAATTCAAAAGAGAGACAAGTTCCTCCAAGGAGAGTTGGGCTATGCAAACTGTCTTAAATCTGTCAGAGCACAACAAGAGGGGCCACCACTTTTCAAGTGGATTAGAAGATATTAGGGAAATTGTTAAATACTGTCAAAATCCATGTGTGGGTTAGTGGGCATTTGTTTTATTATTGTTCATGACACTGTGCAGCCTTCTGTGTATATGCCATATTTTAAAGTAGGGGGAAAAAAAGGCAAATTTGGGGTCCAAAGGCAATTTCCTGCATTTTACACACAGGAGAATTTAGGCACAGAAAGGCTGGGTCTATTGGTGAAGATCAATTACTCCCATTTCCCAGTTCAATTTTCCATTCCCTATCCAATGCTCTACCAGCCAAAGCAGTCACATAATTTAGCATAAGTTAACAGACTCTGAACTTTTAAAATCAAGGCCAGTTTAAAAGAACTTAAGTTGCAAATATGAGCTGTTTAATAAAAATGAACACATATGGATGAAATCTATCAGACTTGGGATGAAGAAAGCTTTTTATAAAGCCAAGGCAGAAGCCATAGAGAAAAAGATTAATAAGAGATACATCTAGATGATAAGATTAGAGGCAAACTTTAGTTTTACATTGTGTGTTTTTCTGTATTTTTGATGTTTTCTAAGTGAAATATACATTACCTAGGTAATTCAAAAAAAAACAGTAAAATTAAAAATAAATATCACTTTGAGTACTGTGAGCAGAACCAGGAATGGAAGAATGCAGCTAACTCAGGAGAAATATGTGCTTTTAGCTACTATCATTACCTTGAGTTTTCACGTAAAACCTTAAGTTTTATAGGTGGAAAGAAAGACCAGGAGAAAGCACTCGATTAAGTGGCATTAAGTAGATGGTGGTGAAAATGTGATCACATTAGCATGTTGAAATATGATGAAACTGTGGCACAGGCCATCCTTGGATGTGCAGGTTGTAACCTGAGCAGAACTGTCTTCTGACTCAGCCCTGCTCATCACAGATATTAAGAGTCTGAAGAAAGCTTGGCACAGAACACAACAGGAAGTCTTGGTAAAGTCACAGAAGCAAGAGAAGACTTTATACCCTCCACCCAGTGATTTAAAGTGGGAGAGAAGGAAAGAGCAGTCTCTTGGACTTTATGCTTAAGCTTCACCTGGCTTTATTACTTTGCTATGTGACTAGTTACTTCTTTCTTTCTCTTTTCTTTCTTTCTTTCTTTTCTTTTTTTTTTTTGAAACAAAGCCTTGCTCTGTCACCCAGGCTGGAGCGCAGTGGAGTGATCTTGGCTCACTGCAACCTCTGCCTTTTGGGTTCAAGCAATTCTCCTGCCTCAGTCTCCCAAGTAATTGGGACTACAGGAGTGCACCACCACACCAGATAATTCTGTATTTTTTAGTAGAGTGGGGGTTTCACTATGTCAGCTGGGCTGGTCTCAAATTCCTGACCTGAGGTGATCCACCCGCCTCAGCCTCCCAAAGTGCTGGGATTACAGGGGTGAGCCACTGCAGCCAGCCTAGTTAATTCTTTATATCCAAATTCCCTTCTCTGATAAGATATTGCAAAGTGGCAGTGTTAAATGTGGCTTTTCCCTTAATGACTTGTTTTCCCACAAGCCAACAGTGTTGATTGTGTTAATGGAGAGGATGTGCAAGCCCATGACCAAGTGAAATGTACAGGTGTCTATATTCCTGAAACCTTAGCTTGATTTTTACTCCCCTTGCTGCCCTCTTCTCTAATATTTTACTGTGCTGTTACAACCCTCCAGTGGTCTTCCACAGGTGTCAGGATAAAGTTTAAACTTCTTGTCTTACAAAGCCCTGCTTTTCATTCTAGCATCAATGCTCATTACTACATACTTCAGCTATACCGAATGAGCTCTGAATACCTATGGCTTGTTATTTCATGTCTCTGGGCATTTTCAGTCTTGCTAATATTACCAAATGCCTACTATGTGCCCGGCACTCTGCTAAATGTGTGCTCTTCCTCCTCATAACAATCCTTTCTTGTTGGCTTGAACACTTGAATATTGTTTACATTTAACACATGAGAAACCTGATGTTCAAAGAAATTAAATAATTTGTCTAAGGTCACACAGCTAGTAAGCAGCAGAGCCAGAATTTAAACCCAGGTTTGACTCCAAAGTCTGAATTTTTTTTCAAAAAGAGCCTGTGGCAGTAAGTCCATTTACATTGTTGTGCGGCCATCACCACCATCCACTCTAGAACTTTTAAATCTTCCCCATCTGAACCTCTGTATCCATTAAACAATAACTCCTCATATCCGCTCCCAAGAACCCCTGCCCACCACCACTCTACTTGTATCTGTGTATTTGACTACTGTAGGTACCTGTTATAAATGGAATTGTACAATATTTGTCCTTTTGTGGCTGGCTTCATTTGGCATGATGTCTTCAAGATTCATCCGTATCGTGGCATGTGTCAGAATTTCCTTCTTTCTTTCTTTCTTTTTTTTTTTTTTTTTTGAGGCAGATCTCCCTCTGTCACCCAGGCTGGAGTGCAGTGGTATGATCTTGGCTCACTGCAACCTCCCCCTTCCAGGTTCAAGTGATTCTCCTGCCTCAGCCTTGTGAATAGCTGGGATTAGAGGTGTCCACCACCATGCCTGGCTAATATTGTATTTTTAGTAGAGACAGGGTTTCACCATGTTGGCCAAGCAGATTTCTAACTCTTGACCTCAAGTGATCCGCCTGCCTCAGCTTCCCAAAGTGCTGGGATTACAGGTGTGAGCCACTGAACATGGCCCAGAATTTCTTTTTTAAAGTTGAATAATATTTCATTGTATTTATATTCCATATTATCCATTCGTCTGCTGATGGACACCTGGGTTGCTTCTACCATTTGGTGGTTGTGAATATTGTTGCTATGAACATGGGTGTGCAAATACCTCTTTGAGTCACTGCTTTCACTTCTTTTTAGTATCTACTCAGAAGTGGAATTGCTGAGTCATGTGATAATTCTGTGTTTAATTTTTTTGAGAAACTTCCATACTGTTTCCACAGTGGCTGGACCATTTAATATTCCCACTAGCAATGCACTAAGGTTCCAATTCCTCCCCAATCTCGACAGTGCTTTGAGTGTGTGTGTGTGTGTGTGTGTGTATAATACATATGTATATATATGTGTTTATTTTATTTTATTATTATTTTTTGAGACAGAGTGTCTCTCTGTTGCTCAGGCTGGAGTGCAATGGCGTTATCTCGGCTCACTGCAACCTCTCTTCCTGAGTTCAAGTGATTCTCCTGCCTCAGCCTTCTGAGTAGCTGGGAGTACAGGTGAATGCCACCAGCCCAACTAATTTTTGTATTGTTATTAGCCACGGGGTTTCACCATGTTGGTTAGATTGGACTCGAACTCTTGACCTTGTGATCTACCTGCCTCGGCCTCCCAAAGTGTTGGGATGACAGGTGTGAGCCACTGCACCCGGCCTGTATTTAGTTGTATTTTTATACTGGCCATCCTAATGGGTGTGAAGTGGCATTTCACTGTGATTTCAAAGTGTTTCACTGTAAACACTAGTGCATTTCCCTAGTGATTAGTGATGTTGAGCATCTTTTCACATGAAAGCCTGAATTCCTAACCTCTGCTTATTTGGAAAATTAATGAAATTTAACTTTTACCAAAGTAATACATGTACATAGTGATATGGTTTGGCTCTGTGTCCCCACCCAAATCTCATCTTGAATTGTACTCCCATAATTCCCACATGTTGTGGGAGGGATTGAGTGGGAGATAATTTGAATCATGGGGGTGGTTTCCCCCATGCTGTTCTTGTGATAGTGAATAAGTCTCACGAGATCTGATAGTCTTATCAGGCTTTTGCATCTTTCTCATTTTTCTCTTGCTGCTGCCATGTGAGTGCCTTTCACCTCCCACTATGATTCTGAGGTCTCCCCAGCCATGTGGAACTGTAAGTCCAGTTAAACCTCTTTTTCTTCCCAGTCTTGGGTATGTCTTTATCAGCAGTGTGAAAACAGACTAATACACATAGTAAACAAAATCAGATACTGCTAACAGATTTATAGAGAAAAGTAGTAGCACCCATTCCCCACCCCACACTAGCACCTGGTGTCCCTAATACTGAGGTAATGTGTCAGTTGCCATTCTTTATTGTATTTATACAACTTTTCTTATAATAATGGAAAAGCAGCTATTTCCTACAGCCACACCACTATCAAAGAGAACAATAGAAAGGTTGCCTGTTTCAAGGAAATTGGAAGAGCTCGTTTAAAGTAAAATGATTTATTTTGAGGCCAGGTGTGGTTGCTTACGCCTGTAATCCCAGCACTTTGGGAGACCAAGGTGGGTGGATCAGGTGAGGTCAGGAGTTCGAGATCAGCTTGGCCAACATGGCGAAACCCTGTCTCTACTGCAAATACAAAAATTAGCCAGGTGTAGTGGTACACCCCTGTAGTCCCAGCTATCTGGGAGGCTGAGGCAGGAGAATTGCTTGAACCAGGGGCAGAGGGTTGGGGTGGGGTGGAGGTTTCAGTGAGCTGAGATTGAGCTACTGCATTCCAGCCTGGATGACAGACAAGACTCCATCTCAAAAAAAGAAAAAAAAAAGATTTCTTTTGAAACAGTTTCAAACTCACACACAAGCTGTAAGAGCAATATATAGAACTTTGGCATTCTCTTCATCTACCGGTGCCATTAAAGTTTTGCTAATAGTTCCAGGAACACTCTGATGGCAAAGGATCCTATCCAGCATTACATCAGCATTGCAGCCAGTTATGCTTTTCTCCAGTTTCTTCCAACCTGATATTGTTCCTCAGCCTTTTGCTGGCTTTCGTGGCCTAGGCATGGGTGGAGATTATAGACTAGTCATTTTGTAGAATTTTCCTCTATTTGGTCTTGTCCTGTTTCCTCCTGGTTAGACCTAGGGTATGCATTTTGGCAAGAATGTCACAGAGCTGTATTTTTTTCACTGCAACTCACTGGGTAGCACATGATGTCTTTTGGTTGCTGGTTTTTTCACTCAATCACTTATTAGGCTGGCATCTCCCAGGTGTCTCTACTGTAAAATTACTCTTTACTCTCTTTGTAATTAATAAGGATCATGTGAGGAGAGACTTTGAGACTCTGTAAATATCCCTTTCCTCATCAACCTTTCACTCACTGGAGTTTTAGCATCTATTGAGTTTTCTTGACTGAATTAATTATTACTATGATGGTTGCCAAATGTTGATTTTCTGTTATCATTCCATCTTCATCTATTAGTTGTCTTTCTACTATGAAGAAAAGCTTTCTTCTCTCATGTATTTATTCATTTATTCTTATCAGTATGGATTCATGGGTGCTTTATTTAATGGATTATAATCTGTTACTGTCATTATTTATTTTAATGATAGAAATTTCCCATATTTGGCCAGTAGGCAGCACTTCAAGCTAGTTCCTGTGTCCTTTTTATGTTTCTCCATCATTGAGCACTATCTTACTTTATGACATAAGATGTTCCAGGCTTATCTTATTCATTCTCTGGAGTCAATGATTTGAAGAGAGCAAATTTATTTGTAGAAATAGGACTATCCCAAATGTTTAAAATGCAAAAGCAGTGTGTTATCCAGTCTGCCTCATGTGCCTACACTACCACTGAGTCACCCAGGTTTGAGATTTCACCTCTGCATTGCTGCCAGATTTGTTAGGTATCAACCCCAACAGAAGAGGCGTGCATTTTATAGGCAATTAAATATTAGCTGTGAACTTTAGCATTCATGAGGGGGGACACAGAAAGGAATGAACAGTGATCTTTGTTGCAGAATTGTTTGGTTTCCTCCTCTCAGGCACTCGAGAGGCTGCCAGCATAGGAGTTCAGTCTAGAGAGAAAACAGTTTTTATGTATTTCTCTTTAATGGTAATAGAAGCAAAACTACAGTTGTGAAAAGACACCGGGTTTAGACTACACCATATGGCCCTGAGAGGTATTCATCACTGTAGCCTCTAATGGCTGAACGCAAAATAGCCCACATTTCTGCACTGATAGAGAATTAGCTACTGACTGCCAGGAAACACCCATTGTAGCAGCTCTTCAGCCATGTAATTTAAAATAATTACTAATTAAATGAAAATAAAATAGAGTCCATAATAACAATAATAGTCACTGTAGCATTGGTCATTACCCAAGTACTGTTTGTTGGAGTGTTACCTAGGGGAACATCGCTTGCAGAAGGGTGGAAGAACTGTGGAAGGAGCTGGGGGCTTTATTATTACCACTGAGGTGGGGAATGAGGACCACTCCAGAGTGCTTGGCAACCATAGTCCTAATTTGACATTCCATCTATATTGCCAATCTCATGTCGTTTCAAGGAATTTGTTCACTAATACAGAAGGCAACATGCCATTAAAAACCAAGGTACAGGAACAAGCTGTGTGGCACTTGTCAACAGATTTATATCATTGCAGGAAACAACACAAGCAACTACCTTGTCTTTGACAAGCATCACTCTTATCCCCATCTCAGGAAAAGTGAGGCCCTTTTGCAAGAGGGCCTTTGAGTATATATGACCAACATTAAGTAGTTATGACAGGACATATGGAATAGTGTACTTGGAGTCAGTTTCAAATCACCGTCCAGAGGCCTGTCTGTGTACCTAAGAAAGTAAAAGACGGAGGCTACCTGGTTAAAGGAAGGCTTTCTTTTTTCATTGTTTGGGTGACCGAAAATACATGCATTTCTTTATGTATTCATTTACCCAACAAATGTTTGAGTGCTACTGGGCACCAGATATTGTACTAGGTGCTGGGAATATTAAGATAGGCATGGTTGCAGACCTCAGGAATCTGACAGTCCACTAGCTAGGGAGGAATATACAAATATAGACATGTAAAAAGTACCATGGAGGCAAGGAAAGAGTACTTGGGAGGATAGCAGAGGGACTCTTTCAGCAATGTGGTATCTGTGATGGGCCCTTTGAGGAAGTGCCATTTTTGCTGAGGCCTGAAGTCAAAGGAGAGATTAGCCAGGCAATGGATTAGGGAAGAATGTTCCAGGCAAAGGCAGTGCCATGGGCAAAGGCCCCAGATGAAGATGAACGTAGTTCACTGGAGAAACTAAAGCAGAGTGTATGGAGAAGCACAGAAACACAGAGTGGGGAGGATGTGGCACAAAGTACCAATAGGTCAACCGACTTCAGGGACAGGTTGTCTTGGAGAGGAGTCCAGATTTTACTCTAAGTTTAGTTAAGGGAATCTTTGAAGCTGGGGAGTGGGAGCGCCTTGTTGATGTCTGTAAAAGCTCAGTCTGGTCGCTGGTGGACAATTGCCTGTGGGGAGTGGGGCCTGAGCTGATGCCCAGAAACCAGGTAGGAGGCCATTTAAGAATTCAGGTAAAGGACCACTGTCCCTTGGACCAGGAGGATGGTAGGGGATGGTAGGAAGCAGACTGACTGGAAATTCGTTTAGGCAGTAGCACTGACTGGGGGTGGTCAGGAGTGGGGAGGTATCAGGGCAGGTTCCCTGATCTCTGGCTTGAGCATAGGGTGAATGGATGTGCAGTATGCTGAGGTGGGAAGCACCAGAGGACAACTAGATCTGGATATTAAAATACTCGGATTTGTTTATTGTGGTGAAATGAACATGACATAAAATTTACCATTTTAGGCCAGATGCAGTGGGTTACATCTGTAATCCCAGTACTTTGGGAGGCTGAGGCAGGAGGATCACTTGAGCTGGAAGTTCAAGACCAGCCCGGGCAACATAGTGAGACCCCTATATCTACAGTAAAAAAAAAAAAAAAAAAAGAAAAAGAAAAAAAAGGAAAGGGAAAACATTTTTTAACCATTTCTAAGTGTGGAGTTCTGTTGCATTTGTTGTGCTTCCATTATTGGAAGTGACTGTCCATCTCCAGAACTTTACCATCTTTCCTAACTGAAACTGTGCCCGTTAAATAACTCCTCATTCCCCTTCTCCCTCTATCCCCTGGCAACCACATTTTACTTTCTGTTTCTATGAACTTGGCTGCTTAAATGCCCCATAGAAGAGGAATCATACATTATTTTATGACTCGCTTATTTCACGTAGCATAGTGTCCTTGAGGTTCCTCCTGGTTATAGCATGTGACAGGATTTCCTTCCTTTTAAAGACTGCATAATGTTTCATTGCATGTACATATCACATTTTTTCTTATTTACTCATCCATAAATGGGCTTTTGGTTGCTGCCACCTCTTGGTTATTGTGAATAATGCTGCTTGAATATGGGTGTATGAACATGTGTTTGATCCCCTGCTTTCACTTCTTTTTTTTTTGAAACAGAGTCTCGTTCTGTCACCCAGGTTGGAGTGCAGCGGTGTGATCTCGGCTCACTGCAACCTCTGCCTCCTGGGTTCAAGCGATTCTCCTGTCTCAGCCTCCTGAGTAGCTGAGAGTACAGGTGCCTACCACCACGCCTGGCTAATTTTTGTATTTTTAGTAGAGACGGGATTTCACCATGTTGGCCAGGCTGGTCTCAAACTCCTGACCTTGTGATCTGCCAGCCTTGGCCTCCCAAAGTGCTGGGATTACAGGCATGAGCCACCATGCCCGGCCCCTGCTTTCACTTCTTTTGAGTATTTACCCAGAACTGAGATTGCTGAATTATACGTAATTCTATGCTTAATTTTAAATTTAATTTAATTAAAAAATCGACAAATAGGCCAGGCGCGGTGGTTCATGCCTGTAATCCCAGCACTTTGGGAGGCCAAGGCTGGCAGATCACAAGGTCAGGAGTTTGAGACCAGTATGGCCAACATTTTGAAACCCTATCTCTACTAAAAAATACAAAAATTAGCTGGGCGTGATGGTGCACGCCTGTAGTCCCAGCTTCTCAGGAGGCTGAGGGAGGAGAATCGCTTGAACCTGGAAGGCGGAGGTAGCAGTGAGCTGAGATCACACCAGTGCACTCCAGCCTAGGTGACAGAGCAAGATTCCCTCTAAAAAAAAAATTGAAAAATAATAATTGTATATACTTATGTAGCACAATGTGATGTTTTCTTATATGTGTACATTATGAATGATTAAATCAATTTAATTTACACATCCATCATCTCACATACTTATTTTAGTGTGTGTGGTATAACCATTTAAAACCTACTCACTTAGCAATTTAAAAATATATGTTACATTATTTTTTTAATGTAAATTTTTTTTTGAGACAGAGTCTTGCTCTGTCTCCTACGTTGGAGTGCAGTGGTGCGATCTCGGCTCACTGCAACTTTCTGCTTCCTGAATTCAAGCGATTCTCCTGCCTCAGCCTCTTGAGTAGCTGGGATTACAGGCACGTGCCACTACACCCGGCTAAATTTTGTATTTTTAGTAGAAATGGGGTTTCACCAGGTTGGTCAGGCTGGTCTCGAACTCCTGACCTCAAGTGATCCACCCGCCTCAGCCTCCCAAAGTGCTGGGATTACAGGCGTGAGCCACTGCACCTGGCCACGTTACATTTTTATTAACTATAGTTACCATGGTGTGCAATAGATCTCAAAAACTTATTCATCCTGTCAGGCTGAAACTTTGTACCCTTTGACCATCTATGCATCTATGTTTAATTTTTTGAGGAATCACCACACTGTTTTCCACAGTGTTGTACCATTTTATATCTCCACTGGCAGTGCACAAGTGTTCTATTTTCTCCACCTTCTTGCCAACACTTAGAATTTTGTTTTTCTTTAATAATCATCCTAACGCATGTAAAGTGGTACCTCATTGTAATAAAACACTGAAATTTTTAGTTATTAAATTTGAGGTGCCTGATAGTCACAGTTGGATATATTTCAGCCAAGATTTCAGAAGAAAGGTCTTCTGGTCAGTTTGAATTCCATCAATGAAGGCATGCAGAGAACTCTCATAAATAACTCATCGTGGCCAGGCTCAGTAGCTCACGCCTGTAATCCCAACATTTTGGGAGGCTGAGGCTGATGGATTATTTGAGCCCAGGAGTTTGAGCATAGCCAGGGGCAACATGGCAAAACGTCATCTCTACAGAAAATACAAAAACTAGCCAGGCATGGTGGCATGTGCTGGTAGTTCTAGCTACTCAGGAGGCTGTGGTGGGAGGATCACTTGAGTCTATGGGTTGAGGCTGCAGTGAGCTGAGATGGCACCACTGCACTCTAGCCTGGGTGACAGAGTGAGATCTTGTCTCTAAAATAAAATAAAAGTAATTAAATACCTAACTCATCATGGTGGACCTCCCATGTGTGTTCTTAAGACTGCCTACTCCTACCAGTGTGCCCACTATTTGATGATGTGAATATTTGGGTATTTAAGTTCATTTCTGGTGAACAAATAACATTTTGCACCAGGTTCTCCCCTTTCTAATCCATGTTGTTCTCACTCCTGTGGAAATTAATGAAGAATAATTAAATGTAAGTAAAAGTGGTGAAAAGCTTCAGAAAGTAAGAGTTTATTGTCATTTTCTTGGTAGGTATATCTAGCTGAAGTCAGGTAGTTTTGATAATCTTTTAGAGTGAATGGAAAGCATTTTTGTTTGTTTTTCCTTTTTTTGTAACAAAGAAAATCAGTTTTAAAGTGTTTTTCAATTTCTCTCTGAGCTTTCTTTCATTCTCTGATTTCTTTGCTCCTCAATGGGATAATATAAAACGAGTTTCTGTTGTCTATTATTCATCAAAGCTGTCGATTTACCCTGAACAGAACGAAGAGAAGGATGTTATTAAAATAAAACAATTTCCAATTGAGCTGCTAATAAATGCTGAAATGCATCCACATTTCTCCTATTGATTATCTCCTGCCGACAAAGGCAAACACAAGCTTGTACGGCATGCCGCCCGTGGAAATGACAGATTTAATTAGATGTAAACTGAGTGAGCTGGAAGATCTACTGCACTTGGTCAACAAGTGATTGTTATTCATAATTGGCTGTTTATAATGTCCTTGCTTATTGAGCCTTTTTCACTTAAAAAATTCCCTACAGTGCGTTAAGATGAACGCAATTGTTAGTAAATTTTCCCCTGTGCATTTTACAAGCTCAAGGTTGTGGACTAGAATGAGCCTTGTCAGGCCATAACTCAGGTGTAATAGGACATCTTGAAATTAGGAATGAGCAAGCAAAAGTAGGGAGATAGTTTCCTCTCCATTTAGGCCCATGTCCAAATGCTGAAGGTGGAAAAAGAGGCACTAATGGAAGAGAGGTAAGAAGAGGCCCATAAACTCAGGGAGTGGGATTCTTCAGCACTCACTAGCTCTGCAGGTGCCTGCATTTAAAATTTAGTGTCTGGTAAATGGACTAATATTTAGTGAGGAGAGTATATTACAGTCAGTATTCACTTCACCAGGAGGTTTTCAGACACCTCTCAGGTTCCCTGCTCTTCAAGACACAGTGGGGAAAAGAGAGATGGATAAAATTGTTGCCTATGGCTGTCACATGCCACTTAGCCTATACACATTTTCCTTCCTGTAATCCCAAGCAAGTCATGAACCTTTAAAGTCTTTGGTTTCCTCATTCACACAATGGGGATATCAACTGCACTGTTCTAATCCATTTGCTATGAGGATAAAATGAGACAATGTAGGTAAAGCTTTTAGCACAGTGACTGGGAACATATAAGCCCTAAATGACTGTCAGCTATTAACAATAATAATTCGCCTTCCACATCTGTAGGCTCTTGAGCAGAAGAGAGCATTTCCTCTAGCTCTTGTATTTCCCATAGCATCTTGCTCAGTGCTTTACACTTCTGCTCTCCAGAAAAATTTTTGAATGAAATGAAATGTCAATCTCTCAATCTTGAGATTCTTAGAGATTCACATAGGAGTTGACAATTGTTCAGCAAATATGTATATAACATCTGATTTTTTTTTTTAAGAGACAGGGTTTCACTTTATCTCCCAGGCTGGAGTGCAGTGGTCCCATCTTGGCTCACCGCAGCCTTGACTTCTCGGGCTCAAGGGATCCTCCTACCTAGCTCTCAAGTAGCGGGGACTAAAGGTGAATGTCACCATGCCCAGCTAATTAAAAAAAAAAATTGTCTCCTTTTGTCTTTCTGATTACGAAAGAAGTGACAGCTTCTCTTTGGCAGAGACAGTGAAAATGGTGGTCAAGAGGGCAGGTGTGTGGGAGCCAGACTGCCTGGGTACACATTTCTTTTCTCCCCACCAATAGAACAATTGGATGTTAGAGGAATAAATAAATTCATACACATACAACACTTGGAACAGTGCCTAGAACATAGCGTGTACTCAATAAATATCAACTAACATTGAACGAAATACAACAAAAAATAAGAGATCACTCATTCTCAGGATCTTGAGATAACTTCTAAGAAACACTTATTGAGACCATACTATGTGAATGACAGAGTGCTAGGCATTGTGGGACATATATTAATAGCCCACTGATTGAACTCTTAGTGCCATCAGGCGCTGTGGTCAGTGCTTTGCACATATTGTCTCATTTAATTTACACGCAATCCTATGAGGTAGGCATATTATTATCCCCTATTTTTGAGATAAGAAAACAGGACCAGAGAGGCTTGGTAACTTCTCCAAGGTCATACAAATGGTAAATGACGGAGCTAACGTTCAAACACAGGCATCTTTGATTCCAGAGTTAACCTTTATGCACACCCTTAGAAGCCTGATATTGAGTTAAGATCAGGCAGCCCAGATGAAAGAGACTGCTTATGACCTAAGTGAGGTGGGAGAGCTGGCAGAGGAGAAGAAAACCAGACAATTATAATACATTTGCTCCATGCTGTGACTGTGACTCTTATAATTAGGCCTCAGACTCTTTCTTAACACAGTGATTTGGACATTTGAACAAAGCTGGCACATGAGATGAAACCCTTCTACCATTCCTAGCACAAGGCTGCATATTAAATAGAGACTCCAGGAACTCAGAGGGATTCTGTTCAGACCTGATTCTTCACGTCATATTACAGTACATTTATGTGGCCCCAGAATATTGAGGCTACATTTTTTTTTTTTTGAGATGGAGTTTCACTCTCGTTGCCCAGGCTGGAGTGCAATGGTGTGATCTCAGCTCACCACAACCTCTGCCTTCCAGGTTCAAGCAATTCTCCTGCCTCAGTCTCCCTAGTAGCTGGGATTACAGGCATCCACCACCACGCCCAGCTAATTTTTTGTGTTTTTATTAGAGACGGGGTTTCATCATGTTGGCCAGGCTGGTGTCAAACTCTTGACCTCAGGTTATCCACCTGCCTCAGCCTCCCAAAGTGCTGGGATTGCAGGCGTGAGCTACCCTGCCCAGCTGAGACTAGATGTTTTTTAATATCTGGCCCCCTTTAGTCACCACCCTCATATAAAAACACTATGTTATGGTATGTTAGTTCTTGTTTCTCAAGTGTTAGTTCTTGTTTCTCAAGTGTAATCTTCAATCAAATGGAACAGATAAACAATATCAATGAAAATATCTTTTGCAGACACCAGCAGGATTTATCCTTTTGGAAATGAGGAGATAAAAGATGCATAAATGTTTAATTTTATTTTGAATGTTAATGTAACCATTGAGCACACTTGGTCCCCAAGCAAATTAATTGCTACAAAATGAGACTAAATGGCACACAGTCTATATTGAACTGTTGTCTGTTGAATCAGCCACCCCTCCGCATGAGCTCATGGTAGAAGCCGACCTCTGTAGACAAGTTTGATGAGCAGCTGTGCTGCATTAAACACACTGGAAGGCTCCTTGGAAAACCCGAGGCCCTGATCCTCTAGGTTCAGGTTGGTTCTTGGCTTGTTGTGGAGTGAAAGTCGTTTGTGCAGTGAAGGTTCCCTCTCCCTTGGGGAAGACGTCCAAAGCTTGACTCAGAAGTCCCAGGGTAAGCCTGACCAACATGATGAAATGCCATCTCTACAAAAAATACAAAAAATTAGCTGCGCGTGGTTGTGTGTGTCTGTAGTCTCAGCTACTGGGGGCTGAGGTAGAAGGATCAATTGACTCCGGGAGGTTGAGGTTGCAGTAAGCCGTGATCACACCACTGCACTCCAGCCTGGGCAACAGAACCAGACTCTGTCTCAAAAAGGAAAAAAAAACCCAGATCCTAATGTTGAGGCTAGCTTCCCCTATCCCTAGCTGTGCAACATTTAAAAGTCAAAGCCTCTCTGAGCTTTACTTGGTTTATCTGCAAAACAAAGTTGTGGCCAATAACTATATATACATATATACAGTTTTTTAAAATTTGTATTTTTTAATTGTGGTAAAATACCTATAACCTAAAATGTATCATTTTAACCATTTTTAAGTTCACAGTTCAGTAGGCTAACAACTGTATTTAAGTATAATTTAACTGTACCAATATTACCCCCACTAGCCTGGCAGAATCACAGTGAGGGTCAGCTGAGAAGGATATGAAAATGCTTTGTAAGGTAAAATGTCCTTTGCAGATATCCGTTGCTATGATGGGCATGACCCCATCCTCTTTCTGTTTTCCCATCTGGGGCTTGGACTTCAGATCCCTTCAGTTCTAACATTCTGTGGAAATGGCACTTCCTACGTGGCAGAGACTTCCATCTCAACAGGGATTCAGGCTTAACACCAAAAGCCTGGAGTTTTCTCTAGTGAAACATCAGTATAATCATACACATAGCAGTTTGGTTACTTTTCTTGTCACCCTATGGAGGAAGCCATTGGTAAAGTCTTGCCGGCTTGTTGGTGATCCTGGTGTATCTCCATCACCACAGCTATTTATTTATTCAACAATATCCAGTCTCTTCTCATTGCTAGGCCCTGTTTGAGGTCCTGGAAGTACAGTCTTGAACAAAAGAGACAAACCCCTGTCCTCATGGAGCTTACCTTTCCTTGGGGAAGGCAGGCAACAAAGTAGATATAAAATATCTAGTAGGAAGTTCAGCTTGCAGCTAAAGTCTTTTAGTCTCTCTCTGGTGTTTTGAAACAAATGGGGCTTTCAGGAACTGCTGATAAAGGATGAAGGTGCCAGCTGAGAGGCTGAGGCGGGAGGATTGCTTGAGGCTAGAAGTTAGAGACGAGCCTGAGCAACATAGCAAGACCCCTTCTCTACAAAAAGTTAAAAAATTAGCTGGATGTGGTGGTGCACACCTGTAGTTCCAGCTACTTGGGAGGCTGAGGTGGGAGGATTGTTTGAGCCCAGGAGGTGTAGGTTGCAATCAGCCATGATTGTGCCATTGTACTCCAGCCTGGGAGACAGAGTGAGACCCTGTTTCAATACATTAGGTATTTCTCCTAATGCTATCCCTCCCCTAGCCCCCCGCCCCCTGACAGGCCCCAGTGTGTGATGTTCCCCTCCCTGTGTCCATGTGTTCTCATTGTTCAACTCCCACTTATGAGTGAGAACATGCAGTGTTTCATTTTCTGTTTCTTAGTTTGCTGAGAATGACAGTTTCCAGTTTCATCCATGTCCCTGCAAAGGACATGAACTCACCCATTATTATGGCTTCATAGTATTCCATGGTATATATGTGCCAAATTTTCTTTATCTAGTCTGTCATTGATGGGCATTTGGGTTGGTTCCAAGTTTTTGCTATTGTGAATAGTGCTGCAATAAACATATGTGTGCATGTGTCTTTACAGAATAATTTATAATCCTTTGGGTATACACCCAATAATGGGATTGCTGGGCCAAATGGTATTTCTGGTTTTAGATTAACATTTATCCATCCACTCAACAGATATTTATTGAGCATTTACTATGAGCAAGTTGCTGAGATAAACATGCCCTCAAGTGGGTATCTATTTCTATTGGTTGGACTCTTGGTCTCTGTCTCTCAGTTTCTCTTTGTCTCTTTCTCTTGTTCTCTCCTGCCCCCTTCACTTATGGATTTGCCTCACTGGTTCTATTCAACTAGTGGGGCTTCCATAATTGAAGCTTGGGGCATATCAAATGGAACAGCTAATGGTGACTTTTTTTTTCAAGGCAGGTTATCAATTATGAATGGCCAAGCAATTGCAGATCAAAAGAGTCCCATTTCCCCAAATGATGTAGTAGATTTTAGAATGAGATGAAATGAAATGGAGCTAAAAGGCATTTTTAAAAAGAAGGCTGAGGGATTTGGAGCTGGAGATGCAAAGCTCAGGATCAAGGAGAATTCTTGCTTGGTTTTCAGAGTCTTGGACAGCTTGTGCGCAAACCAGAGGTCTGGCAGCTGGAATGACCAGGACGCCTAGGTGCTGGGAAAGTTAGCAGGCTGGTGATTGTGTGGATGCACTGCTGCAGTTTAAAGAGTGATACTGACTTAAGGTCAGCAGCCAGACTACTTTCTTTCTCTGCCTCAGCTCCTGTTGCAATCTCTATGCCATCTGTGTGGCCTGGGCCTTGTGATTTTCAGAGATGACAGTGCTGCTGGGAAGCTTCCCTGGACACCCCCTAGGAGAAAGAGTTATCCTTGCTGCTTTCCTGGGTTTATTCATCCAGGGGGATTGTGATTATTCTCTCCATCTCTGTCTCTGTTCTCTATGTATATTTATATCTCTCTCGGTCTCTTTCTGTTTCACACACACACACTCTCTCTCTCTGTCTCTCTCAGACAAATCCCCACCATCTGCTGCAGTAGCTTCATTTCCCAGCACACCTAGAAACCCACACATTCTCAACTATAGAGATAAGGAGGAAATCCCATGAAAAGCGCATTGGGCCAATTAGTGAGGGAAATTCACTGATGACTATAATTTTTATGAATTCAAAAAGTTACTGAATAATACATGTTCAACATAGAAAAATTAGAAAATATAGGTAAACAAGCAAATGAAAATCATTCAGCATAAAAGGAATTTTTAGATTAAATACTAGTTTAAAAATATCAGAAGAGAAATCTGTGAATGAAAACCAAATATTCAAATACTTCAGAAGGGCATGAAATAAAAAGTAAGATCCTCTGTTGCTGGACCCATAAGTCCCTTTCCCTTGAGTCAAGAAATTCCAGAAATTTACTCTACCTGCACAAATGTATGTCTCTATGTATATGATCTTAAGAAAACCACAAATGGGAGCATAATGTACATACTGTTCTGCACGTTATTATTCTACTTAATAAATTCCAAATAGCTTTCCATGATAGCACATACGGATGAGTTGTAAATATGGCAGATATGCCTTAGTCATTGAGTGCATGTTATGAGTACTATGTTAATTTGTGACTATCATGGATTATGAACACCATTATTATGAATACCATGTTAATTTGTGAATATCTCTGGAATACATATTGAAGCAATAAAGAGAAGAAAACAAAGGACACTCAGTACTACTGGGAAATGATACTTCATTATTTAGAATTTATCATATTTGTGCTATCTTTGTGGAAGGATGTGACAAATTAGTTAATTTGCCTTTTCTCTAAACTGACGACTCCCATCGCACAAATCTTCTGTGCACTCTGAATCGCAGCCTGTCTTTGATGTCAGCAGTGACGCAATCTGCAAACCTATGTGGCATTTGGACTCATTGTGTTCAAGGACACAGAGCAAGAGCAGAGTTGCTTCCCTGGGGCCTGGATGATGCCAGTCTTGAGAGGAGGTATTCAGGGAATGGGCCATGCTTACTAGTGTTAAGCATTGATGGACAAAGGGGCCCATGTATTTTTTAATAAATGGATTTTTTTTGTGTTACGTGGGATCTTCTAAAATGGGGAGCTCAGAGCAGGGCCCCTCCTGCCTAGCTCTGTGGGTGTGACTCTGCATTGGCATGACCATAACTCGTTGTTAAAATATTGAACTATGTTCACACAATTGGTAATAGATGCTGCTTTGCATCCCAAATGATCTCTCCCCGTGACTCCTCCTGCCCTGGCCCTCCCCAGAAACCACCTCTCAGGTCCTCCTCATGATCCAGCAACTGAAAGGTTAATGCCGAGAACAGCAAACGGCCTCTAGAACGTGACTCCAGAGTTGTTGCTGTGCCTATTATTATTGGCACAGAAGGGATGGAGGATGTGCTGATCAGGTTGTTACGTATTTTTATTATTACCCCTGCTTATGAGTAAATAATCAGTGAAAACTATGCCCTTGTTTCTCTAAAAACAATTTTGTGTCAGAGACCACTGATGATTAAAAAAAAAAAGATAGGTACTATGAGAAAACAAAGCCCATGTGACAAGCTAGGATGCTATAGGTCACATCTGTTTCATCAGGTGGCGCATTGAGAGCCATCTTGACCACTTTGGTTTCTCCAGAACAAGCATCTTTGGCAGGAACCCAGCAGTAAACCTACTGGAGTCATGAGGGATAATTACCTTGCAACCGTTGCTTGCCACATTATCTCAGGAGCAATGCTTAGGATCCTGAAAACACCCTGGCTGGGGCCAAGGGTAAAACATTTAGAAAGACATGGAGTTGGTGCCGTTCTTCCTCTTTGTCTACAACTCCAATAGATATGTCCCTTTTCCCCTTTAAGAAATGTGGCATTTGGGGCATTTAATTTAATTGGGTGGATTGGATAGAAGTAGAATAAGTTGCTTTTCCCTGTCCTTAATTCTGCTAGGTAACCAGGGACCAACTGGAACGAAACCAAATCTGATTTATCAAAGATAACATCTGTTAGCATGTTTTCTTCTTCCAGCATTTTTTCTATGTACATAAATATAAATAAATGCTATACTTTTATAAAATTGAAATTATTACGTTTTATATAGTTTGTATTTTATCATTTATACTTAATATTATATAGAAAGCAATGGCCAAATCGTTAAGTATTCTTCTAGGACAGGATATTTAATGTTTATATAATGTTTTATCACAGGGCTACATCAACATTTATTTAACACTTTTATTTTGGACATTTAGGCAATTTTCAATTTCTTGCTAATGTAGGTAACAGTATGATGAATAGTCACATCTTTTCACACATCCTTTCCTTAGAATGAGGAGTCTCAGCTTCAGAGATACTCATTTTTAGTTCATATGCCAACTCTTCATCTCAGTTGCCACCATTAGGTTTAATTTCCCCCACAGAATTTTTATGGTCTCTGGATTAAGTATCTCTTGAATTATCTCTGAACTCTCAGAAGCTTTATAGAAATAATCTGAAAGCTGACCAGCAGCTGTAGTTCCTGGGCACATCTGATTTACAGATTTCCCAGACATGGGGCAGATATCGGCCATTGCCGATGCCTCGGTAGTTTGTATGGGTAGTATAAACATCTAATAGGAGATGGAATCTTTTTTCTCTTGGCCCACTGCTATCCTCCTCCTCCCCTCTCTTTTCTTCATTTCCCTCCCCTCCCGCCAGACAGATTGGCATAACCTGAGTCAGATACTCACATCTGGATCCATAAACCATAGGCCAGATACAGCAACTTTTACAACCCTACACAAAATAGGAAGAAGAAATTCTTAGAAAATAGTGACTGGGAAAACAAGGCAACAGGGTCCAAAATAACTGGGTTTGATAAGGCAGGGTTCTAATCTATGGTCTGCCAGAAACTTGCTGAGCCACTCAATCTCCTTTGCTAGGACTCAATGTGCTCCTCTTTGAAATGACACAGTTGGCCAGGCATGGTAGTGGATACATGTAATCCCAGCACTTTGGGAGGTTGAGGTCAGAGGATCCCTTAAGTTCAGGAGTTTAAGACCAGCCCGGGCAACATGGTGAAAGTCCATCTCTGCCAAAAACAAACAAACAAACAAACAAACAAACAAATGAATAGAAATTAGCCAGGAATGATGACATGCACCTGTAGTCCCAGCTACTTGGGCAGCTGAGGTGGGATGGATGATCATTTGAGCCCGGGAGGTCGAGGCTGCAGTGAGCCATGTTCATGCCATTGCACTCCAGCCTGGGTGACAAAGTGAGACCCTGTCTAAAAAAATAAAAATAAAAAGAAGAAGACACAGTTGGCCTGATTGATCCCCAGATTCCCTCTAGGTTCCTTAGTTTGTTAGTGGTAGTGCCGAGCCTCCAAACTAGGGCTTCTGTCTCATGACGTATCTCCTCCAGCTAGCAGCCTTCTCCAGTCCCTGCTGTTCTTTATGATGAGTTCCCTGGCTTCCACCTCTGCTCCATCAGGCCAGAATGAAGACATTGACCTTTGCAGTTAACTTCCAAGAATGATACGTGTGTTTCTTGCTTTATGCTGTAGGTGAAATATGAGTATATGGAATTTGGGATAATCATTTTTCCCCTCTGACTCTGTGATTGCATTATAATTCCAGAACTCTTTTTCCTTTATTTGAGATATTGGAAAGCCCTTAAAAGTCATTTAGTCCAGGAGTTCTTAACCTGGATTCTGTGAACCTCTGAGGTCTGGCAACGCACTGAAATTACAGGAAAAATGTGTGTATATACATTTTTGAATCTGTGAAGGAGATCAATTTTTAAAGCCAGCTTATTTTTAACTGAGATACAATTAAGATCTTAAAATATATAGATTAAATATTCAATTTAATAAGTGCCCACAAATATATAACTTGAGCATCCATCATCCAAAGCAGGATCTAAAACATTTTCATCACACCCAAGGGGCACCCCTTGTGTCACTTTCTAGTCAATCCTCTCCTACCCACATACACCAGCAACCACTTTCTGACTTCTATTTAATATTACCATAGTTTATTTTTTCTTGTTTTAGAATTTCATATGAATGGAATCATACAGATTTTGCTTTTTGGTCTTGCATCTTTTGCTCAACATTTTTTTAAAAAAAAAGACTTACAGTTTTTAGATCAGTTTTAGATTCACAGCAAAATTAAGAGGGAAGTACAGAGATTTCCCACATGCCTCCTTCCCCCAGACATGCATAGCTTCCCGTTATAAGCACCCAGCACCAGAATGGTACATTTGTGATAATTAATGAACCGACATTGACACATCCTTATCATTCAAAGCCAATAGTTTACATTAGGGTTCACTCTGAGTGTTATACATTCTAAGGTTTGGACAAATATATAATGACATATATCCACTACTATAGTATCATACAAAGCAGTTTCACTGCCCTAAAAATCCTCTGTACACTGCCCATTCATCCCTCCCTCCCTGTAATCCTTAGCAACCACTAATCTTTTCACTGTCTTCAGAGTTTTGCCTTTTCCAGAATGTCATATAGCTAGAATCACACAGTACGTAGCCTTCTCAGCTTGGCTTCTTTCACTGAGTAATAGACATTAAAGTTTCTTCTATGTCTTTTTATGGCTTGAGTGCCTCGTTTCTTTTTAGTGCCGAATAATATTCTGTTGTTTGGATGTATTGAAGTTTGCCTATTTGCCTGATGTCCTTCAACATCTTGCTTGCTTCCATGTTTTGGCAATTATGAATAAAGCTGCTGTAAACATCCACATGCAGGTTTTTGTGGGGACGTAACTCCCTTGGGTAAATACTAAGGAGTGTGATAGCTGGATCATATGGTAAGAGTATGTTACATTGTGTAAGAAACCACCAAACTGCCTTCCCAAGCGGCTATACCATTTTGCATTCCCATCAGCAATAAATGAGATTACAGCTGCTCCATATCCTTGCCAGCATTTGGTGTTGTCAGTGTTCCAGATTTTGGCCATTCTAGTAGGTGTGTAGTGGTATCTTATTGTTTTTTTTTTTCCTTTTATTTATTTATTTTTTGAGACAGAGTCTTGCTGTGTCCCCAGGCTTGAGTGCAGTGATGCAATCTCAGCTTACTGTAACCTCCAGCTCCTGGGTTCAAGCAAATCTCCTGCCTCAGCCTCCCAAGTAGCTGGGACTACAGGCATGCACCATGATACCCAGCTAATTTTTGTAATTTTAGTAGAGACAAGGTTTCACCATGTTGGCCAGGATGGTCTCGATCTCTTGACCTCATGATCCACCCGCCTTGGCCTCCCAAAGTGCTGGGATTACAGGTGTGAGTCACCGTGCCCAGCCCTTATTGTTTTAATTTACATTTTTCTGAACAAATATGATGTGGAACATCTTTTCAGGTGCTTATTTGCCATGTTTATATTTTCTTTTGTGACATGTCTGTTAAAGCCTTTGGTCCATTTTAAAATCAGGTCATTTATTTACTTATTGTTGCATTTTAAGAGTTATTTGTATATTTTGGATAACATTCCTTTATCAGATGTGTCTTTTGCAAATATTTTCTCTCAGTCTATGGCTTATCTTCTTATCCTGTTGACAGTTTTGTTTGAAGAGTAGGAGTTTTTAATTTTAATGAAACTTACTAAGGATGTATTTCACGGATTGCAGCTTTGGTGTTATATCTAAAAAGTCATCATCATACCTATGTTCATTTGGTTTTCTCCTATGTTATTTTCTAGCAGTTTAATGGTTTTGCATTTTCCTGTTAGGACTATGATCCATTTTGAGTGAATTGTTGTTAAGGCTGTAAGGTCTGAGTGTAGATTCTTTTCTTCTTCTTCTTCTTCTTCTTCTTTTTCTTCTTCTTCTTCTTCTTCTTTCTTCTTCTTCTTCTTCCTCCTCTTCCTCTTCCTCCTCCTCCTCCTCCCCTTTCCCTTCTTCCTTCTTCCTTCTCCTTCTCCTTCTTCTTCTTCTCCTCCTTCTTCTTCGTCTTCATCTTCTTTCTTCTTTTTTCTTTCTTCTCCTTCTTCTTCTTCCCCTTCTTCCTCCTCCTTTCTTCTTCTTCTTCCCCTTCTTCTCCTTCTTCTTCTTTCTTCCTCTTTTTTGCATGCAGAAGTTCAGTTGTTCCAGCATAATTTGCTGAAAAAACTCTTTGTTTCATTGTATTGCCTTTGCTCCTTTGGAAAAGATCAAATTGACTATATTATGTGGGTCTATTCACTGTATCTATATTGTCTCTCTAATACATCGATCTATTTATCTATTATTTTGCCAATACCACATTGTCTTGATTACTGTAGTTTTATAGTAAGTCTCGAAGTTGGGTAGTGCCAGTCTTATGACTTTGTTCTTCTCCTTCAATATTATGTTCGCTATTGTATTTTTTTTTGTGTGTGTGTGTGTGTTTTTTTTTTTGCCTCTCTATATAAACTTTAGAGTCAGTTTGTCAATATCCACAAAATAACTTGCTGGAATTTTGATTTGAATTGCATTGAATGGATAGATCAATTTGGGAAGAACTGACATCTTTACGATATTCAGTCTTCCTATCCATGAACCTAAAATATCTCTCGATTTATTTAGTTCTC
The DNA here is from genome assembly GCA_963573385.1 of Cacajao melanocephalus. NCBI lineage: Eukaryota > Metazoa > Chordata > Mammalia > Primates > Pitheciidae > Cacajao > Cacajao melanocephalus. The sequence continues at coordinate 12,233 of CAUYLG010031424.1, read as the reverse complement.
CTTTGATCTTGTTTATCAGTTTTGTAGTTTTCCATATGTAGATCTTATATATATTTTGTTAGATTTACATCTATTTCATTTTTTGAGTGCTAATGTAAGTGGTATTGTGCTTTCAATTTCGAATATCACTTATTCACTGTTGGTATATAGGAAACCAATTTACTTTTGTGTATTAACCTTGTATCCTGAAACTTTATACTATACTCACTTATTAGTTCCGGGACGTATTTCTGTTGTTGGTTGAAAAAACGTCTCGGCTTACCCTCCGCTTCCCACCGCGCTGGCCTGCGCGCGCCGACGTGCGTGCTCCACCCTCGTGCCATCTGCGCTGCAATTGGTTGGCGTCTCGGATGGCTTTGAAACGTGGCAGTTAAAGCTCCAGCCGGGACCGGGCGGCGGGAGCCCCAGAGAGGATGGAGAAGGGACGTTTAGTTTGAGACGGTGCTGAGATACGATCATGAAGGAAGAGGTGAAGGGAATTCCTGTAAGAGTGGCACTGCGTTGTCGCCCTCTGGTCCCCAAAGAGATTAGCGAGGGCTGCCAGATGTGTCTTTCCTTCGTGGCCGGCGAGCCTCAGGTCCTGGTTGGTACTGATAAATCTTTCACCTACGACTTTGTGTTTGACCCCTCTACTGAACAGGAAGAACTCTTCAACACAGCAGTGGCACCGCTCATCGAAGGCGTGTTTAAAGGATATAATGCTACAGTCCTGGCTTATGGGCAGACTGGCTCTGGAAAAACCTATTCGATGGGAGGTGCATACACTACAGAGCAAGAGAATGAACCAACTGTTGGGGTTATTCCTAGAGTAATACAACTGCTCTTCAAAGAAATTGATAAAAAGAGTGACTTTGAATTTACTCTGAAAGTGTCTTACTTAGAGATTTACAATGAAGAAATTTTGGATCTTCTGTGCCCATCTCGTGAGAAAGCTCAAATAAATATACGGGAGGATCCTAAGGAAGGCATAAAGATTGTGGGACTTACTGAGAAGACTGTTTTAGTTGCCTTGGATACTGTTTCCTGCTTGGAGCAGGGCAACAACTCTAGGACCGTGGCCTCCACAGCTATGAACTCCCAGTCGTCCCGATCTCATGCCATCTTTACAATCTCCATAGAGCAAAGAAAGAAGAGTGACAGGAATAGCAGCTTTCGCTCCAAGCTGCATCTTGTAGATCTCGCTGGATCAGAAAGACAGAAGAAAACCAAAACTGAAGGGGATCGTCTTAAAGAGGGTATTAATATTAACCGAGGCCTCCTATGCTTGGGAAATGTAATCAGTGCTCTTGGAGATGACAAAAAGGGTGGCTTTGTGCCCTACAGAGATTCCAAGTTGACTCGACTGCTTCAAGATTCTCTAGGCGGTAATAGCCATACTCTTATGATAGCCTGTGTGAGTCCGGCTGACTCCAATCTAGAGGAAACATTAAATACTCTTCGCTATGCTGACAGAGCAAGAAAAATCAAGAACAAACCTATTGTTAATATTGATCCCCAGACAGCTGAACTTAATCATCTAAAGCAACAGGTACAACAGCTACAAGTCTTGTTGCTAGAAGCCCATGGAGGTACCCTTCCTGGATCGAGAAATGTGGAACCATCAGAGAATCTACAATCCCTGATGGAGAAGAATCAGTCCCTGATAAGGGAGAATGAAGAACTAAGTCGTGGTCTGAGCGAGGCAGCTGGTCAGACAGCCCAGATGTTGGAGAGGATCATTTTGACGGAGCAAGCGAATGAAAAAATGAACGCCAAGCTAGAAGAGCTCAGGCAGCATGCAGCCTGCAAACTGGATCTTCAAAAGCTAGTGGAGACGTTGGAAGACCGGGAATTGAAAGAAAATGTAGAGATGATTTGTAACCTGCAGCAACTGATTACTCAGTTATCGGATGAAACTGTTGCTTGCATGGATGCAGCCATTGAAACTGTGGTAGAACAAGAAGCTAAAGTGGAAATCACTCCAGAGACGAGCAGATCTTCTGATGCTTTTACCACTCAGCATGCTCTCTGTCAAGCTCAGATGTCTAAGGAGCTGGTTGAGTTGAATAACACCCTTGCACTGAAAGAGGCCCTAGTTAGAAAGATGACTCAGAATGACAGCCAACTGCAGCCCATTCAGTTTCAATACCAGGATAATATAAAAAATCTAGAGTTAGAAGTCATCAGTCTGCAAAAGGAAAAGGAAGAATTGGTTCTTGAACTTCAGACAGCAAAGAAGGATGTCAACCAAGCCAAGTTGAGTGAGTGCCGCCGCAAACGTCTCCAGGAGCTGGAGGGCCAAATAGCTGATCTGAAGAAGAAACTGAATGAGCAGTCCAAACTTCTGAAACTAAAGGAATCCACAGAGCGTACTGTCTCCAAACTGAACCAGGAGATACAGATGATGAAAAAACAGCGGGTACAGTTCATGCGTCAAATGAAAGAAGAAGCTGAGAAGTTTAGACAGTGGAAGCAGAAAAAAGACAAGGAAGTAATACAATTAAAAGAACGAGATCGTAAGAGGCAATATGAGCTGCTCAAACTTGAAAGAAACTTCGAGAAACAATCCAGTGTACTCAGACGTAAAACAGAGGAGGCAGCAGCTGCTAACAAGCGTCTCAAGGATGCTCTCCAGAAACAATGGGAGGTCACAGATAAGCAGAAACAGACTCAGAGCCATGGAATGGAAGGTGTTGCAGCTCAAGTGAAGAATTGGCTTGGAAATGAAATTGAGGTTATGGTCAGTACTGAGGAAGCCAAACGCCATCTGAAAGAGCTCCTTGAAGATAGAAAGATCCTGGCTCAGGATATGGCTCAACTGAAAGAAAAAAGAGAATGTGGGGAGACTCCACCTCTTAAACTCCAGAGGCATACATTCTCTCTTACTGAAGTGTGTGGTCAAGTTTTGGAGTCAGAAGATTCTATTACAAAACAGATCGAAAGCCTAGAGACTGAAATGGAACTCAGGAGTGCTCAGATTGCTGACCTACAGCAGAAGCTGCTGGATGCAGAAAGTGAGGACAGGCCAAAACAACACTGGGAGAATATCGCCACCATTCTGGAAGCCAAGTGTGCACTGAAATATTTGATTGGAGAGCTGGTCTCCTCCAAAATACATGTCACCAAACTTGAAAACAGCCTGGGACACAGCAAGGCCAGCTGTGCTGACATGCAGAAGATGCTGTTTGAGGAACGAAATCATTTTGCTGAGATAGAGACAGAGTTACAAGCTGAGCTGGTCAGAATGGAGCAACAGCACCAAGAGAAGGTGCTGTACCTTTTCAGCCAGCTGGAACAAAGCCAAGTAGCAGAGAAGCAGTTAGAGGAATCAGTCGGTGAAAAGGAACAGCAGTTGCTGAGCACACTGAAGTGTCAGGATGTAGAACTTGAGAAGATGCGAGAAGTGTGTGAGCAAAATCAGCAGCTTCTCCGAGAGAATGAAATCATCAAGCAGAAACTGACCCTCCTCCAGGTAGCCAGCAGACAGAAACGTCTTCCTAAGGATACCCTTCTATCTCCAGACTCTTCTTTTGAATATATCCCACCTAAGCCAAAACCTTCTCGTGTTAGAAAAGAAAAGTTTCTGGAGCAAAGCATGGACGTCGAGGATCTAAAATATTATTCAGAGTATTCTGTGAGTGAGCATGAGGACGGTGATGGTGATGGTGACAGTGATGAGGGGGATGATGAGGAATGGAAGCCAACACAATTAGTTAAGGTGTCCAGGAAGCACATCCAAGGGTGTTCCTGCAAGGGCTGGTGTGGGAACAAGCAGTGTGGGTGCAGGAAGCAAAAGTCCGACTGTGGTGTGGGCTGTTGCTGTGACCCCACAAAGTGTCGGAACCGCCAGCAAGGCAAGGATAGCTTGGACACTGTTGAATGGACCCAGGATTCTGAAGGCTCCTTCAAACTGGAGGATCCTACCGAGGTGACCCCAGGATTGAGCTTCTTTAACCCCGTCTGTGCCACCCCCAACAGCAAGATCCTGAAAGAGATGTTCGACATGGAGCAGGTGCTGTCAAAGAAGACTGCTCCAGCTCCCTTCCCTTTTCACCTCCCAGAGTCGAAACGTGTAGCAACAGAAGACCAAGAAAATAAGGCTCCAGGGAAAAAAAAGAAACGAGCTCTGGCCAGCAACACCAACTTCTTCTCTGGCTGCTCCCCTGTGAAAGAAGAGGCCCACTGAAATTGGAGTCATGATCTGTACCCCCAGTCTGGCTTGGGAGATGCTTTCAGGTTGCAGCAAGAAGGGGTTTTTAAAATGACTTCTCTGGATTTCAGGTTTCTTGCTGTTGAAAAAAGGAATAAAGTGTTACTGGGAAGAAGGTGACTTCTGTTGGATGTTGGCCCTCAGCCTCCAGCCCCAGACTACTGCTCTCTGTCCTCCAGAGGGGTGTGAGGCCACCTACTGAAGAGAGACCAAATTGACTTTTCTAATGACTCTTCAGGAACTGGTTCTCACTATGTTCAAGTTCTTTCTTATTTGTGAGCAGTTCAGGCTATCTCCAGATGGGGATGAGGCCAAGGCTTTTTCTTTTTTTTTTTTGAGACAGAGTCTCACTTTGTCACCAGGCTGGAGTGCAGTGGCGCTATCTCGGCTCACTGCAACGTCTGCTCCCAGGTTCAAGCAATTCTCCTGCCTCAGCCTCCCAAGTAGCTGGGATTACAGGCATGCACCACCACGCCCAGCTAATTTCTGTATTTTCAGTAGGGATGGGGTTTCACCATGTTGGCCAGGATGATCTCAATCTCTTGACCTCGTGATCTGCCCACCTCGGCCTCCCAAAGTGTTGGGGTTACAGGCGTGAACCACCACACCCAGCGAGGCCAAGACTTTCTTACCTTTTGGTTGTCTCTGCTTAACAGAGGAGCCTGGTTTAAGATGGAGGCCTGGCTCAGATCTTTCTCTCCACCTCAGGAATGGGGTTGTGATCTTTTCTGTCCTGACCCTCTCTGAATTGTAAGTGTTTCAATAGTACTCTTAATTGTCTGCCATGTTTTTGAAGTAAATGAATTATTTTTTAAATGTTAAGTAAGGAAATAAACCTTAGTCCATCTACTGCTAAAAAAATTTCTTGTAGACTATCATGCCATCTGTGAATAAAGATAAATTTTTTTTGTTGTTGTTTTGTTTTTGAGATAGAGTCTCACTCTGTTGCCCAGGCTATAGTGCAGGAATGTGATCTTGGCTCACTGCAACCTCTGCCTCCGTGGTTCAAGTGATTCTTGTGCCTTAGCCTCCTGAGTAGCTGGGATTACAGGCTGATGCCACCATGCTTGGCTAATTTTTTGTATCTTTAGTAGAGATGAGATTTCACCATGTTGGCCAGGCTGGTCTTGAACTCCTGACCTCAAGTGATCTGCTTGCCTCAGCCTCCCAAGGTGCTGGGATTATAGGTGTGAGCCACTGTGCCTGGCCATGAACAAAGACAGTTTTATTTCTTCCTTCCCAATGTGTATACTTACTTACTTTTCTTGTCTTATGACATGAGCTAGTATTTTTAGCACAATGTTGAAAAGAAGTGGAAAGAGAGGCCCTCCTTGACTTGTTCTGTATCTTAGTGGGAAAGCTTCCAGTTTCTCACCATTAAGTATGATGTTAGATGTAGGTTTTTTGTAGATATTCTTTATCAAGATAAGGAAGTGCAACTTTGTTTCTAGTTTACTGAGAGTTTTCATCATAAATGGGTATTAAAGTCAAATGCTTTTCTGCATCTATTGATATGATTGTGTAATTTTTATTTTTTAGCCTGCTGAGGTGATAGATTACATTGATTTTTGAACATTGAAGCAGATTTGCATTGCTGGGATAAATTCTACTGGGTTATGGTATATAATTCTTCATTTTCTTTTCTTATAATGTCTTCGGTTTTGATATTAGAATCACATCATGTTTTTGAGATTCATTCATGCTATTGTGTATATTAGTAGTGTTACAGGGTCTCTGGGGTGTTGATTTTTCTGGCCAGAAACCTCTGTGGCCACAGCACCTTTGCCCGAGTTCTTGTCCTGTGTCCAGGAAGAATGAGGCACAGGCAAGTGAAGAGTGAAGAAGAGTTTTATTTAGTGTTAGAACAGCTCAAGGAGTGGGTAGCTCCTATCTGTAGGCAGGTTGTCCCATCGAGTGTTCCGTTCTCAGCAGAGAGGAGGCCCTGGGGAGGGTGTTTCCTCTCCACAGGCAAGTCATTCATGTGTCTCCGAAGCTCTCATCCAAGGGGGTGGCTCCTCTCTGCTGGCAGGTTGTCTCTGCAGCTCTCAGTGGAGAAAGTACTACTCCTCTCTGCAACCGGTCATCCAGTCATCTCCCATCATCTCCAGCTATCAGCAGAGATAGTACTCTGCTCTGCAGCTGCTTGCCTCTCCTCGTCTCTCTGCCTTCTCTCTCTTCTGGCTGTCCTCTGGCCTACTCTGGCTGAGCGCTTAGGACTTTTATGGACCTCAGAGGGGAGGAAGTATGTGCTGATTGGTCCATGAGCAGCATGGGCAGGCTGGAAGAGGCATTATGAGTTCCCACTCTGGTCTGCAGGACTGGCAGCCCAGTCTCCAGCCTTCAGGCCCTCCCTGGCCTGAAGAAGGGGCCTTACTGGGGCCCCTGCACCCTTCCGCCAAGCAATCAATCTCTCCTGCTGTCATTCATGGCCCTGGGGCTTGGCCTCAACTTCCGCTCTGAGATCAGAGCAGGCATCGAGCAAAGAGAAGCCAGGCAGTGGGAGCAGACACCTCTGAGCCTGCAGGGATGGGGAGTGGGAGTGGTGGTGGGGATGGGAGGTGGCGTGGGCTTCCTGGGGCCTGCGAGGGTGTAGGCTACAGAGATGCCCAGGTCCTCCGCCTGGGAGGGCGGCCAGAACTGCTCCTCGGAGCTCCCGCCCCGCTAACTCAAAAGAGGCAGGGATCCCCCTTGTCGCCGGCTACTGCCTACTTCCTGGAGTGGGAAGCTCAGGTTTGCAGCTGCGGCTGTGGCAGCTGCAGCTGCACCCACGAGGGCAGATCCTGCCTGTTCCTGGCTTCCCCAAGAGCACAGGGAGGCTTGGATCCCCAGCTGCAGTTTGGGCAGCTGTAGCCCAAGGAGGGTGGGGCTCCAGCCTGCTTTGTAGAGCAGGCAGCCTGGGTCTGCAGCTGCGGTTTGGGTGGCTGCAGCTGCACGGAGAGCTCCCATCTCAACTCAGAAGGCGCAGGGCTCCCATAGGCTCCAAGGAGTGCGCAGCTCCAGCCCCGCTTCCCTGCTGCAGCTGGCGTGGTGGCAGCAGCCACTACCATCAGTAGTTGGTTCCTTTATATGGCGAAGTAGGATTTGATATTATGAATATATAACAATTTGATTATCATTTTCCTATTGGTGAGTATTTGGATTATTTCCGTTTTATGCTATTATGAATAAGGCTGTAGTAAATACTCCCTTATGAGTCATTTTGTGGATATATGTTTTCATTTTTCATGGATTAATATTCAGGAATTGAAATGTTGGGTCATGAGTAGATGTATGTTTAACCTGAGAAGAAACTGACAAAACAGTTCTTCAGAGTACCTATGCCATTTTATATTCCCACCAGCAATGTAAGAGAGTTCCTGTTTTTCCACATACTAGCGAACACTTGGTATTACCAGTTTTTGTAGTTTTATACATTCTTATGTATGTAAAACAGTATCTCGTGGTTTTAATTTGCATTTCTCTTATGACTAGTTATATTGAGCATAGTTTCATATGCTTATTGGCCACTTGGAAAATTTATTTCATAAGATACCTGTTTAAATCTTTTGCCATTTAAAACCAGTTTAAGTGACCTGTTACTTGGAAATAAGAGTTGTGATCAAGACAAAATCTATATGTGCCGATCTTCTAAAGTAACTGACACTGGTGTTGAGTATAGATAAATATGGTGTTTATCAAAATATAGAAAGTGACTCTAGCAGAGGGAGCAGTGTGGGTAAAGCTACAGAAGTAAGGAACAGTATACTTTGTTCAATGAATGAACCATAAGTAGTGGAGTGTGGCTGAGAATGGGATGTGGGCAACAGGGAGCATTAAAGCGTAGTGAGACATGGGGCTGGAGAGACAGGCATTCTTGGCCTTATATATCATGCTAAGGAATTTGGACTCTTCTAAAGTTGATATGGAATGACTTGAGTTTTACTCAGTAGAGTGGCATAATTAGATACATGTTAAAAATTTGCAGAAAAAATATATCTACTTTATATATACCAATGGATAGAGTCATGGAAGACCCTTGAAAAGATATCCTTTCAGGAGCCTGAGAGACTTGTCACTGGCATGGGATAACAGGTTTAAAAGACTATGGGCTGGGTATCGTGGTTCATGCCTGTAATCCCAGCACTTTGGGAGGCCGAGGCAGGTGGATCACAAGGCCAAGAGATCAAGGCCATCCTGGCCAATGTGGTGAAACCCTGTCTCTACTAAGAATACAAAAATTAGCTAGGCATGGTGGCACACACCTGTAGTCCCAGCTACTCAGGAGGCTGAGACAGGAGAATTGCTTGAACCCAGGAGGTGGAAGTTGCAGTGAGCTGAGATTGTGCCACTGCACTCCAGCTTGGCAATAGAGCAAGACTCTGTCTCAAAAAAAAAAAAAAAAAAAAAAAGGAAAGAAGAGAAAGACGGTGACTACTATTGTCTAGCAAGGCATGCTAAGGCCTTGGTGCTTCTCAAAAAGGGTAGGTTGTATTTTTGCAATGCAGGCAGTTTGCAGAATTAAAAATTTATTGTTTAAAACATCAGTATTTAGAAATTATGCTTATTTGCTTTTATGTCTTCATAACATATAAAAAACATGTCTTTCAGTTTTGATGGGGGACACTATCATAGGTTCTGAGTTGCTTTCATGAGGAAAACATCCAAAGGAAAACAGCTGCATTACCTGCACATGACAAGCCAGCTCAGGGATTGAGGATGGTCTAGAAGGTTAAAGGATTCCACCTTCAGCAGAAAGCAGGAGTAATGCTAGAAATATCTTATATCAGTTAGGGTTCTCAGATGCAAATAACAGAATCCCCTTTTTCTGGTTTATTCAAAGAAGAAATTTGTTAAAGGATATAAGAGGCTCACAGAATCTCAGGGAAGGCCAGAGATGAAGACTGAGGCTATTCATTTAGAAACCAAGCCCAAGTCACACTGTGGGGTCACTACAAGGAGGACAGCATGATCGCTCAGCATACATATGGTGCTATCACTGATCATGTGAGGAACTGGACCACAGAAGCGCTGCTACTACTGCCTCCTAAATCTCAATACTTTCATTACTTCATTCGTTATAATATGGATTTGGATTTGTCTGCTTTCTCATGTGATTCATTTCCAAACTGAAGTCTCACATGTGTCTGGGAGAGCTAGATCACATGCTTAAATTTGAGCAGCAGGAGAGCCTGGGAAAGTGAATTCTGGCTTCTCCCTTGGAGAAGATCGACTTATAACATGCTCACAAGATATTAGATGGTTAAAATATCCATAACATATTATGACATTACTTGTCTCACATAGCAGCTATCTGCAATTAAAAGGAGAGTGAAACACTTTGATAAGTCTCTGTCCATGTTTCCTGTAAAAACTAAAAACAAAACAAAACAAAAAATGTTTAGATAGGGAGGAGAAACATCCTCCTAAAAGGATGTTTAGGCAGGCCCTAAAAGAGATTGTATGAATTTATTTGAGTTATCCGTATGAGGTTTTATACATCTACCTATTCATCTTCCTGTTCTGTAGCTGAAGTAGCATGCTAATAGCATTGTGGTATTGAAGAAGCTTTTGTGATCTGCCTGGGAACCTAATCACCACTTGTAACATTGTGCCAGGAACAGAGACAGCAGCAACATCCTGGACAAGACTTTCCATTTCGTGATTGATACTTTCTGCTACAGACCTAGTCATGCTGACAGGAAGAAGTTATCTCAGCAGGATAAAAAGTCATCTTAAAGATGACTTAATGATCTTTAGGTTTCAATAAGCAGAATCCATTCAAGCTAATTTACTCTAAAAAAGGAAATTTATTATAAGGATACAGAGCTATCTCTTGGAATGCAAGGGTAAGAAATTCAACCTGGCCCCCTGAGGGACTGAGCCAGGACTCTAAAAACGCTCAGAAACCAGTGGAGAGTATGTCTACCTCTCTTTGTCCCAGCATGCTTTGCATGCTTTGTCATCTCTGCTTCTCTCTAAACATCTGCTTTATTCTTTTCCTCTGTACAGACTGACATCCTCTGCTTTTACATATAGGCAGAAAATGGCTAATTCACTCCTTATATGCCCTTTCTGTTCAAGAGCCAACAAATGCAAATGGACATTTTCATTCCAAGTGCCTGGGACAGACAATGCCTATACTGGGTTGAATAGTGTATCCCCAAAATGTATGGTCTACTTGGAACCTCAGAATGTGACCTGATTTGGAAATAGGGTCTTCACAGATGTAATTTATTAAGATGAGGTCATACTGGATTAGCGTGGGCCCTAATCCAATGACTGAGGTCTTTATAGGACAACAGACATAGGGGAGAAAGCTGTGTGACGATAGAGGCAAAGATTGGAGTTACCCTGCCACAAGTCAAAGGATGCCTAAAATTACCACGAACTACCAGGAGCTAGGAGAGAAGCATGGAACAAATTTTCCTTTGGGCTTGCCATAAAAACCCACCCTGCCAACACCCTGATTTCAGAATTTCATCCTCTGTTGTTTCAAGCTATCCAGTCATGGTCATTTGTTATGGCAGCCCTGGGAAACAGAGCTTCTTTGGCCCAACTGGGTTCAATGTCCAACTTGTGCATTCATCTGGTTTAACTATGGCCAGGGTGGAGGGGGTCGAGCCAGAGGCTCTGCAGAAGAATCTCTAGGAAGGGGATGAAGAAGGAGCAGCCAAATTGATGAAAAGATATAGTAACCTTTTTTTTTTTGTGCATCCTTATAACAAGAGGTGTCTGTGGGTACCTGGTACTGACCAGGGAGAACAGCAGGACTCTAGATATAGTTCCTAATCATTAGTACCTCTTGCTTTTTGTGAAATGGGATTTTGGTAGATTGCAAAGATACCTGATTCTGATGGCCTTGTCACTTTCTTTGGCCAATAGAATGCAAAAGAGATAGTTGTCTGTTCTAAACCTAGGTCTTTTTTTTTTTTTTTTTTTTTTTGAGACATGGTCTGGCTCTGTCACCCCCTCCCACCTCAGCTTCCCGAATAGCTGGGACTACAGGAGTATGCCACCACACTGAGCTAATTTTTACACTTGTAGTAGAGATGGGGTTGCCCAGGCTGGTCTCAAACTCCTGAGCTCAAGCAATCTGCCAGCCTCAGACTCCCCAAGTGCTGGGATTATAGGTGGGAGCCACCGTACCTGGCCTTCTAAGCCTAGGTCTTTAAGCATTGCGTCGTCTTACTTCTTCTCTTGGAACTTTGCTGTTGTTGTGTAAAAAGCCTCAGCTAGCCTGTTGCATGATTAAAGGGATGTGACCCAATCACTTCCTTTGCCCCAGTGACCCATCAGCCAATTGACCAACATGTTAGTGAGGTCACCCTAGACCAACAGGATCTCGGCTGACCAGCCAGGTGACTGCAAACACATGAGCAAGCCCAGTGATCAGATGAGTCTGGTCCAGATCAACACAATCACCTAGATGACCCACAGACTCCTGAGCAATATTAAGGGTTAAGTTACTACATTTTAGAGTAATTTGTTGTGCTATGATAGGTAACTGATACAGGGAGATTGGCAGTCTGGATTTTGGTAAACCAGATATTAGAAAGGTAAGGATAATTCATTCATAAATAAAAATAATTCCTAGGTTTTATGTTAATGGCTGTATCAACTTAGGCTAGTTGTTTAAATTTCCTCATCTAATAACTGAAATTAACAAAATAGATTCTTTGGGGTGGGTTATCAAGCAGAGCAAATGGGAGAAAATAAGGGGCAGCACATTATAAAACAGCAGGTTGACATCATTTCTCTATACTCTGCCTTTGGTTTCTTTATTATTATTTTTCTTTTCTTTTTTTTTCTTTTTTATTTTTTATTTTTGAAAGAAAGAAAAAGAGAGGAAAGAAAGTGGGAGTGAAAGAAAGAAAAAAAAGAATGTAAGAGAGAATGAAAGAGGAAGAGAAAGAGGAAGAGAGAACGAGATTCTTGTTCTATTACCCAGGCTAGAATGCAGTCTAAAAATGGGTATTAAAAACCTCTTTTATGCCAATAATTGTACTTAACAATGGAGACAGGAAGGAATAAGAGATGAAAATAACAAACAAGCAGCCAACCAATA
>CAUYLG010031423.1:0-49731 GCA_963573385.1 Cacajao melanocephalus | reverse complement strand
CTCAGCCTTTTTGCACTGGTTTCTTCCCATCTTTGTGGATTTATCCACCTGTCGTCTTTGTAATTGCCGACTTTCAGATTGGGTCTGAGTGGACTTCCGGCTTGTTGGTGATGAAGTTTTTTCTGTTTCTTAGTTTTCCTTCGGTGGACGCCCCTTCCCCACAGAGCTAGGCCTTCCCGAGTTCAGCTGTGCTTACTGTGAAACTCTCAGTCCTCAGCGCTTCCAATTGCTGTTCTCCTTGTGGGGATGGGACAAGCTGACCCCGACTTAGAGGGCACCCAGTCGCATATACTCCGCACCGAGAAGCGCTGTGCCACGCTGGGGCACCGGCAAAACAGCCGCGCCAGCCAAAAGAGTCATGCTGGCGACCCGTGTGGCTCCTCCACCGGGAATTTCCCAGTTTGTATTCCACAGAAATTCGTCTGAAATTGCGACGTCCACTCGCTCTCTGTGCTTTCACTGGGAGCTAAAATCCTGAGCTGTTGTTAATCAGCCATCTTGGATCTCTCCCCGTAAATCAAGTTCTTGAAGTGTGTGTGTATGTGTGTGTGTGTGTGTGTGTGTGTGTGTGTGTGTCTTCAATTGGTACTGTTATTCTTAATGAGATCTGGTTTCCTATGATTGGTTCTCTCTTATGAGAACCAATTGATTTAAATACTGATTATATTTGAAATCAATAACTCTTTTCAGTGGTAATCCTGTCACATTAAGTGGTAATAGAGATGTGGCAAAATGTCTTCATTGGATACTCCTAAGCAAATGCTTATAAAAGGCAATGTTCTGGGACATTTAAATCAAACTAATGAGTATAATAAGGATAGCTGGCATCTCTTAATTTGATATAGAAAGTAGGGTGGAAAAAAAGAATGAGACCAAGGCTTTAAATTCTAAGCTTAGTCGCCACATTAATGACCTGAAAGTTTCTTTGTCCTGAAAAACAAAAAAAAAATCTGTAGCTACAGGGAAGATGTTTCTGAAAATCAAACCCAGAGTCAACTCCTGAGAGTGGCTGAATTACAATGAAATTTAATCCCCCACCTTGCAAAGTATTTTCTGCTAAACTCCATGCAATGATTGGGAAAGGAGATCCTAAAAACTGGGATGGGGACATATGGGCAGATCCTATGAATCTGGGGACATTGAACACCTAACTTCTGCTGAATCTTCTTTTTCATCTTAGGCAAATGAGAAACTATACAGTCTCTTTCTGAGTTATTTTGCTGAAAGATACGGTTTTAGCATCACTGTTTATTTTTAGATTCAAAAATAGACTCAAGTTCCAGGACATACCAAAGGTTACCCATAAGAAGGTTCAATATATACCCAAAAAAAATACACATAACAAATATCTGGGGTACATGTGCAGGAAAGTATTGAGATGATGGTGAACTGTATGAAAAGTTTAATTAGATTGAATTTATTGATATGGGGCCACCAAACAGAGATTCTTGACACATCGTTATAGCTCAATAGGTTAAAAGGGGCTCTGTTTGGTTAGTTGAATTAAACATGGATGAAATAGTGGCCTACACTAAATAAAAATAAAATACCAGATCTGCCTTGGTACCCAGAAAAGTATCAAACAGCTTAGGGAAATGAAGATGTAAGGACTGCTAACCCACTGCAAGAAGGAAATAAAACCAGAGGACACATTTTTTCACCATGATTGTGAGAAACAAATTCGTGAGAGGCTCCCCAGCACCACCAGAGAACTCTATGTTTTCTCTTCTTCATAGGTCAGGAATTATGATGCCACTGAAGTGGAATTCATAAATGTAATGGAGTTAATTGCATCTTAGGGTGTCTGGGGTCAAGTGGTAGAACTTAAGCACCAAAATCAAGGTAGGCATGGTCACGATGAGAAATAGCAGGGTCAAAGCATTAGCTAATTAATTATGGTGTCCCTAAAAGAAAAGAATATGGGCAGTTTACAAATTGTTACTTGATTGGTACAAGCAAAGGAGTCCTAAATAGATTAAATGAAAGTATAATTTCAATTATAAAAACACAGACTTTAGGCAATTTATAGGCACAGAAGCCCTGGAACAAAGAGGGGACAAAGTCCCTTGGGAAAAGACCCCATTGCACTACCAGATATGTATACTGTTAATCTTTCTCCAGCCTTCTCCAAAGGAACCTACAGCTTTTTACAGTGTGGCTATGCACTGGGAAAATATAAATAATTATATTTTTGAGAGAATACTGAACATTAGATCTTAGAATTAGACCCTAATTCCAAGGGTCTAATTCCCCAAACTGACTGTAATTATTTCTTCAGATTTGAAATGCATAATTGGAGTAGACATACTCAGCATTGGCAGAATAATAATGCTGGTTCCCTGAAGTGTGGAGTGTAAGCTATCATGGTTGGAAAGTCCAGGTGGAAGTCACTAGAATGATCTGTATCTAGAAAAACAGAAAACCAAAGCAATGTTGCACTCTACAGAGATTTCAAAGACTAGCGTTACCATTAAGGACTTAAAGATTGCAAGAGTGGTGAGTCCCATCACATCTCTATTCAACTCGCATTTTTGACCTCTGCAGAAAACATGTGGATCTTGGAGAAAGATAGATGTTATAAGCATAACCACATAGAAAACTCTAATTGCAGCTGCCCTTCCAGATAATAGTTTCATTGCTTGAGCAAACTAGCACAATCCCTGGCACCTGATATGCAACTATTGATCTGGCAAATTTTTCTTGACACCCATTAGTCAAGGCCATCAAAGGCAGTTTGCTTTTATCTAACAAGGCCAGCAATACACTTTCACTCTCTAACCTCAAGGATATATCAATGCTCCAGCCTTGTGACATCATTTAGCCTGCATGGAACTTGCTCACATTTCTCTTCCACAACACATCACAACACTTGACCATTGCATTGTCTGTGGCCAAAGGTTTGGCTAGATCATCATGGACTTGCAAGGAACATAACTTAAAAATTGGTGGCAAGAATTTCTGAGGAAGAGGTATATGCTAAGACCTATCTGAATGGGCAAGATGTAAATGTATTTGTGTCCTATGTAAATGCTCACTTAAGGATGACCTCAGCAGACAAGAACTTTAATAATCAAGTGGAGAGGTTGGCCTTTTCTGTGGATAACAGCCAGATTCCTTCTTCAGCCAACCCTGTCAAACCCTGTCATTTACCTAATGGCTTCATAAACATAGGGACCATGGTAGCGGGGATGGAGTTTATGTATAAGCACATCAAACTGGACTTCCACTCACCAAGTTGACCTGGATACTGCCGCTGCAGAATACCCAATCAGCCAGTGACAGAGAACAAAACTGATTGCCTAACTGGCGTCATTCTTCAGGGTAACCAGTCAGCTATCTGATAGCAGATTGATTACATTGGACCAATTCCATTATGAAAGAGGTAGAACTTTGTTCTCACTCAAAAAGCCACTTACTCTGGATTTGACTTGCTTTACCTTAATGCAATGCTTACACCAAAGCTACCATCCATGCACTTACAAAATGCCTTACCTACTGACATGGAATTCTACACAGCATTGACTCTGACAAAGAAACTCACTTCACTGCAAATGAACTGCAGCATGAGTGCATAATTATGGAATTCATGGTCTTACCATGTTCCCCACCATCCTAAAGTGGCTGACTTAATGAAACAGCGAAGGACTTTTAAAAGACACAGTTATAGCCCCAGGTGGTGGAAATACATTGAAAGGCTTGAGCAGTGTTCTTCAGGAGACTATATATGTGCTTAATCACATCTAATATATGATGTTGCTTCTCCTGTAGCCAGGATTCATGTGTTCAGATATTAAGGGATAGAAGCATCGCCACTGACTGTTTCCCCTAGTGATCCACTATCAATATTTTTGTTTCCGGTTCCTGCAGCCTTACACTCTTTCAGACTAGGGGTTTTAGTTCCAAATGGAGGAATGTTTCCCCCAAGAGACACAAAAATAATGCTATTAAACAGAAAAATAAGAATGTAATCCAGCCACTTTTGGTTCCCCATGCCTCTAAATCAAATGGCAAATAAAGTAGTTACTGTACTGGTTGGAATAGGTGATCCTCATTATCAAGTTGAAATTGTGTCGCTCCTACACATTGGAGGTAGAAAAAGGGTAAGTTTGCAATATAGAAGATCTCTTAGGGCATTTCTAAGTATTAATATGCACTGTGATTAAAATTAATGAAAAACTGCAACAATCCAATTTAAGAAGGATAGCTAATGGTTCATTCCCTACTTTCTCTTCTGGTGAGAATTTAAAATGGTACAGCCACTTTGGGAAAAGTTTGTCCGTTTTTTAAAGTTAAACAATCACCTACCATATGATTCAGCCACTGCATTCCTAGTTGCTAACCCAGAGAAAGTAATGTAGGTCAGGCATAGTGGCTCATGCCTGTAATACTAGCACCTTGAGAGGCCAAGGTGGGAGGATCACCTGAGGCCAGAAGTTTGAGATTAGCCTGAGCAACATAGTAAGACAGCAACTCTACAAAAAATAAATTAGCTGGGCTTAGTGGTGCACACCTGTGGTTTAAGCTACTCAAGAGGCTGAGATGAGTGGATTGCTCGAGCCCAGTAGTTTGAGGCTGCAGTGAGCAATGATGGTGCCACTGCACTCTATCCTGGGCAACAGAGCAGGAGTGCGTCTCAAGAGAAAGAAAGGTGAAAGAAAGGAAAGGAGGGAAGGAAGGAAGGAAGGAAGGAAGGAAGGAAGGAAGGAAGGAAGGAAGGAAGGTGGGAGGAAGGAAGGAAAGAAAGGAAAGGAAAAGAAAGAAAGGAGAGAGAGAAACCAAGAGAGAGAGAAAGAAGAGAAAGAGAAATAGAGAGAAAGAAAGGAAGAAAGAAAGAAAAGAAAGAAAGGAAAGAAAGAAAGGAAGAAAGAAAGAAAGAAAGAAAGAAAGAAAGAAAGAAAAAGAAAGGAAGAAAGGAAGAAAGGAAGGAGGGAAGGAGGGAAGGAGGGAAGGAGGGAAGGAGGGAAGGAGGGAGAGAGGGAAGGAGGGAAGGAAGGAAGGAAGGAGGGAAGGAAGGAAAAAGAAAAAAGAAAGAGAGAGAAAGAAAGAAAGAGAGAAAAAGTAAGTTATAACAGAGTTGTAACAGACTTGTACATAAAACAGTCATAGCAGGTTTATTTGTAATAGTCCCAAACTGAAAATAACCCAAATGTCTATCAACAGAAAACTAAATAAACACATTCTAGTAATGGACACAATAGAATACTAGTAACCACTAAAAATGAAAAAACAACTCATAAACACAGTATGAATGAATCTTTAAATAATAATTGATATTCTTTGGATGTCTGTCCCCTCCAAATCTCATTGAAATGTAACCTCCAACATTGGAGGTGGGCCTAGTGAAAGGTGTTTTGAGTTTTGGGATCAGATGATCTACCACATGGACGGCTTGCTGCTGTTACCATGGTAGTGAATTCACACAAGAGCTGGTTATTTAAAACAGCTTAGCACCTCTACCCACACTTTCTAGTGTCCTCTCTCATCATGTGACTAGCTAGCTCCCCCTTTGTCTTCTGCTGTGACTGTAAACTTCCTGAGGCCTCACCAGAGGTGAGAAGATGCTGGTGCCATGCTTGTACAGCCTGCAGAACTGTAAGTCAAATAAACCTCTTTCCTTTATAAATTATGCTGCCTCAGGCAATAAACATTATGTTATAGCAATGCAAAATGGACTAATACAATAATGTTAATTAAAACAAGGCAAAATTTTTAAAATACCTTATAATCCCATTTATGTAAAATTTAAAAGATACAAATTAACACACAGTGACATATTAGTGGCTAGCTAGAAATAGGAATTGGAAGGTGGGCCATAATGGGGATTGCAAAGGGACAAGAGAAATTTTCCTTGAATGATGGATATATTCATATCCTAATTATGTTGATAGATTCACAAGTATATACATATGTTCAAACATCAAATTGTACATATTTTTACTTTTTTTTCTATTTGAGATAGAGTCTCACTTTGTCACCCAGGCTGGAGTGTAGTGGTATGATTTGGTTCACTGCAACCTCCGCTTCCTGGATTCAAGCTGTTCTGCCTCGGCCTCTTGAGTAGCTGGGATTACAGGTACACACCTCCAGGCCTAGCTAATTTTTGTATTTTTGGTAGAGATGGGGTTTCACCACGTTGGCCAGGCTGGACTTGAACTCCTGACATCAAGTGATCCACCCGCCTCGGCCTCTCAAAGTGCTGGGATTACAAATGTGAACCACTGTGTGTTAGTTTTTATGCTGCTGATAAAGAGAGAGAAAGATTTAATGGACTCACAGTTCGGAATGGCTGGGGAAGCCTTACAATTATGGCAGAAGGCAAAAGGTATATCTTACATCACAGCCAGCAAGAGAGAGAGAGCTTGTACAGGGAAACACACAAATTTTTATAAAAACCATCAGATCTTATGAGACTTATTCACTATCACAAGAACAGCATGGGAAAGACCTGTCCCATGATTCAATTACCTCCCACCAGGTTCTTCCCACAACATGTGGGAATTCAAGATGAGACTTGGGTGAGAGCACAGTCAATCCATATCATTGTGCAACTGGCCCCTTCCAAATCTCATGTCTTCACTTTTCAAAACCAGTTATGCCTTCCCAACAGTCCCCCAAAGCCTTAACTCATTTCAGCATTAACTCAGAAGTCCACAGTCCAACGTCTTATCTGAGACAAGGCAAGTCCCCTCTGCCTGTGAGCCTGTAAAATCAAAAGCAAGTTAGTTACTTCCTATATACAATAGGGGTACAGACACTGGGTAAATACTGCCATTCCAAATGGGAGAAATTGGCCAAAACAAAGGAGACCCCTTGTGGGTCCAAAATCCAGCAAGGCAGTCAAATCTTAAAGCTCCAAAATGATCTATTTTGACTCCATGCCTCACATCTGGGTCACACTGATGCAAGAGGTGGGTTCCCATGGTCTCAGACAGCTCCGCTCCTGTGGTTTTGCAGGGTATAGCCTCTCTCCTGGCTGGTTTCATGGGCAGCTGTTGGGTGTCTGTGACTTTTCCAGGCACACAGATGCAAGCTATCAGTGGATCTACCATTCTGAGGTTCAGGGGATGGTGGCCCTCTTCTCAGAGCTCCACTAGGCAGTGCCCCAGTAGAGACTGTGTAGGGGCTCCAACCCACATTTCCCTTCCACACTGCCCTAGCAGAGGTTCTCCATGAGATCTCTGCTTCTATAGCAAACTTCTGCCTGGAAATACAGGCATTTCCATACATCCTCTGAAATCTAGGCAGAGGTTCCCAAAGCTCAATTCTTGAGTCCTGTAACCTGCAAGTTCAATGCCACATGGAGGCTGCCAAGGCTTGGAGCTTGCATCCTCTGAAGCCATGGGTCAAGCTATACCTTGGCCCCTTTTAGTCATGGCTGGTGCAGCCGGGATGCAGGCACCAAGTTCCTAGACTACAGACAGCACTGGAACTCTGGGTCTGGTCCATGAAACCATTTTTTCTGCCTAGGCCTCTGGGCCTGTGATGGGAGGGGCTGCTGTGAAGACCTCCGACATGCCCTAGAGACATTTTCCCCACTATCTTGGGGATTAACACTGGGCTTCTCCTTACTTATGCACGTTTCTGCAGCAGCTTGACTTTCTCCTCAGAAAATGGGGTTTTCTTTTCGATCGCATTGTCAGGCCACAAATTTTTTGAACTTTTATGCTGTTTCACTCATAAAACTGAATGCTTTTAACATCATACAAGTCACCTCTTGACTGCTTTGTTGCTTAAAAATTACTTCTGACTGCTTTGTTGCTTAGAAATTTCTTAGATGATTTAGGGTATCTGTCAGATACCCTAAATCATCTCCCTCAAGTTCAAAGTTCCACAGATCTCTAGGGCAGGGGCAAAATGCCCCCGTCACTTTGCTAAAACATAGCAAGAGTGACTTTTGCTTCAGTTCCCAATAAGTTCCTCATTTCCATCTGAAACCAGCTCAGCCTGGACTTCATTGTCCATATCACTATCATCATTTTGGTCAAAACCATTCAACAAGTCTCCAGAAGTTACAAACTTTTCCACATCTTCCTGTCTCCTACTGAGCCCTCCAAACTGTTCCAACCTCTGCCTGTTACCCAGTTCCAAAGTTGCTTTCACATTTTTGGATATCTTTACAGCAGCATCCCACTCTACCAGAACCAATTTACTGTATTAGTCTGTTTTCATGCTGCTGATAAAGACATACCTGAGACTGGGTAATTTATAAAGAAAAAGAGATTTCATGGACTCACAGTTTCACATGGCTGGGGAGGCCTCCAGTCATGTCAGAAGGCAGAAGGCATTTCTTACATTTCAAGAGTCAACAGAGAGAGAGATTGTGCAGGGAAACTCCCCTTTCTTAAAATCATCAGATCTCATAAGATGTATTCACTATCACAAGAACAGCACAGGAAAGACCTGCCCTCATGATTCAATTACTTCCCACCAGGTCCCTTCCACAACATGTGGGAATTCAAGATAAGATTTTGGTGGAGACACAGCCAAACCATATCATACTGTGCCCAGCTTCAAAAAATATATGCAGTTTATTATTTATAAGTCAATGTTACTTCTGTAAAATGTTTTAAAAATGAAGAAAAGGAAGTCCAATCTGTGGCCATGAGGAAATAATAGAGCAGATTTACCTTCCTACTTTAAACAACTAAAAACAAAAGAAGACATAATTTTTGGGAAAAAAATTGTTTCTAAACACTGAACACCAGTGAGTGCAGAACATTTATGACTGGCTAGAGAAAATTTTCATAATAGAGCTCATGGAGAAGGTAGCCACATCTGGCCAGGCCTTCTCCCTGAATGGAGGAGACCAAATTCAGATTTCAGAGAGAAGAAGGCAGACAGAATTCACAAAATAATACCAGAGAAGAGAGAGCTACAGAGAGAAAAGTCTAACTGGACTCTTCCATAGAACAGTTGAGTACATATATGTCAGAAGACTACCGATGCCAGGAATGACTACCAGAAATAATCAAGTAGAATAATACCCAGACATAATACAAGGCCTCTCTCCAAACTCCTAATCATCTTTGATCAACTCTTGATATTTAGTAAAGATCTAAAGATAAGCTTTCCAAGCAGCTGGAAAAAGTGTGGCATTTTGATCATCATCTGTCTAACTCCTGTCATTATCTATCCATGGGTTCTGATATTCAGAAGAAAGACAATTTTACTTTATTAAGTTCCATAAATCTTAACAATATGAAATTTACTTTACCTTTTATGGCAGATAAAAATGCTGTACATTTCACTCCTCAGGGCTACGGTGAACACCACTTATAGAGAAAGAGAAAAGCCTGGTGGCTGAATTAGAAACCCAAATTACAATTAGAGATTTCCTTATATTAGCTGTTGATCTGTTCTCCTGCCTAATCACTAAAAAAAAAGCCAAAACTGACCTGCTGGTCAGGATGAGAATTTTCTGGCCAGAAGAACAAAATCACTGGCCTGAATGTTTGGAGGCAGCCCACGAAGATCACTGATGTAACTTGGGCAATCACCCAAAAACAATGAGAATCTGTCACTTGGAGAAAAGTACACCAGGTGGACAGTGAGGTACAGAAAACTGTCTTAAAGAAACCATTCTGGTTCCAAAATGGCATCATAGAATCAAGCTAGCTTCACTCCCCAATTACAGAAAACAAAAAATAAATATACAGTGCTGAGATTATCACTTGCAATATCCCAGAATTCAAAAATGAGAATGAAACAATTCCAAGGGCCAAAGAAGAATTAAAAAAAAACTCCAAGTAGACCTTAAGAGAATTGAAATTCCTTATCTATGATGCCCCTCCCCACATCTGCCCAGCACCAAGCATGCAGAAAATTTTCCCCTTTCTCTCAGTTTTTACACTGAAAAAAGTGAAGTCGAGGTGGACAACCAACTTTCCCGGCATCTTGGATCCCCTGGCAAAAGATCTGTCCCTACCTCAACCCACAAGAAGCATTGAGAGTGTCTGAAAGGAGAAATATCCTTAAGGACACCCAGAGAGGACTGCCACTCCCTGCTCTGGATACTCTGCTCTGTAACTCAGTCAAAGGAGATGCCAAATCAGAGTGGATGTTCAGCAGCGTCATGCTGTTGAAGGTCCATTCCACAGGCCTTCTGAACACAAATCCCCAACCAGCCTTCCTACACTACGAAGATATCCCTTTTGGGACTTTCTCCATTCAGGATGAGTGGCACTCTGTGCCAGAACCAAGGCAAACCTGGGATTAAGGTGCCATCTAGAGCTGAAAGGAGGCAGCAACCTAGTGGGAAAAGGAAAAAAGTGAAGAAAAAAAAAAATCAACAGGCAAAATGCAAAGAATCTCTAACCTAACATATCCAACTGAAACCAAGACAAGACAGACAAAGAAAACTGGAAAAAATAACTAATCCTTTAGTGCAAAGACATAGACCTATATCCACAAGAAACAACAAGAAATAAGAGAACCGTGACCTCCCTAGACAGACACAACAAGAAATCAGTGACTGACCCTAATAAGATAGTTGTATGTAAACTCTCTGACCAAGAAGTCAAAAGAGAAGTTTTAAAAAAAATCAGCAATCTCAAAGATAACACAGAAAAGCAATTCAAAAATTTATCAGATAAATTTAATTTAAAAACAAATTGAATTAGGCCAGTCACAGTGGTTCATGCCTATAATGCCAGCTACTCAGAAGCTGAGATGGGAAAACTGCTTGAGGCCAAGAGTTCAAGACCAACCTGAGCAACACAGAGAGACCCTATCTTTTAAAAAAAGAAATCAAAGAATAAATTAGCTGGATGTGGTGGCACAGGCCTGTAGTCCCAGCTACTCAGGAAGCTGAGGCAGAGGATCTCTTGAACTCAGAAGTTCAGGGCTGCAATGAGCTATGTTTGCACCACCACTGAACTCCAGCCAGAGTGACAGAGCAAGACCTACCTCTAAAAAATGTTTTAAATGAAATAATAGAAAAAAAAATCAAACAAATCTTGGAAATGAGAAACATATTTGCTGAACTGAATAATTTATTAGAGATGTTCAACAGCAAGATGGATCAAGTAGAGGAAAGAATTAGTAAGTTCAAAAACAGGCTATTTGAAAATATAGAGTCAGAGGAGAAAAAAAGAATTAAATGGAACAAAGATTACTTATAAGGTATATAAAATTACCTCAAAAAACCAAATCTAAAAATTATTGGTGTTCAAGAGGGAGTTGGGCAAGAGCAAGATAGAAACCTTCTTCAAATAAATACAGGAAACTTTCCAAAACTTGAAAAGAAGACAAATATCCAAGAATAGGAAGGTCAGAGAACGCCAAACAGTTTGATCCAAATAAAACTGCCCCAAGGTAGATAATAAACTCTCCAAGATCAAGGACAAAGACAGGATCTGAAAAGTACCAAGAGAAAAGTGGCAAGTAACATAAAAAAGAGATCTAATTCACCTGAAAATAGACTTCACAATGGAAACTATACATGCCAGGGGGAGTAAAATGACATTTTCAAAATGCTAAAAGAAAAACACCTATTACCCAAGAATATTGTATCCAGTAAACTATCCTTCCAATACAAAAGAGACAAAATATCTCCCAGACAAAAGCTGTGAGAATTAACCACTACTAGATTACCAGATCTGTCTTACCAGAAAGGCAAAAGAGAGCTCTCCAATCTGGAAAAAAATCCACTAACATGCAAAAGCCAAATATTTGAAGGTATAAAATCCACTGGTAAAATTAAGTGCATGGACACACTCAGAATACTCTATACCGTAATTGTGGTGTGAAACCCACTCATTACTCTAGTATAAAGCCCAAAAGACAAATCTATTGAAAACAATAATAGCCACAGCAATCTATTAATAGATAGGCAATAGAAAAGTATACAAATTGAGATAGCATGAAGTCAAAATGAAGGAGAGATGAAGTTAAAGTATAGAGGTCTTTTTTCTCTTTTTCGGTTGTTGTTTGTATTCTTTTCTTTGTGACCTAGGTTGTCATTCTTTAAAATAATTTGTTATGTCTATAAGATGTTTTAGAAACCTCACAGCAACCACAATGAAAAAATTTAGAATAGATTCATTAAAAATAAAAAGGAATGAATTAAACATACTACCAGAGAAAGCAACTTACTCACAAATGAAGGCAATAGAAAGAAATGAAGGAAGGAAGGAAGGAAGGAAGGAAAGAAAGAAAAAGAAAGAAAGAAAGAAAGAAAGAAAGAAAGAAAGAAAGAAAGAAAGAAAGAAAGAAAGGGAGAGAAAGAAAGGCGTTACAAAACAGCCATAAAACAAGCAATGAAATGGCAATAGTAAGTAATTACATACCAAAAAAAAAAACCACTGAATGTAAATGGACTCAATTCTCCAATTAAAAGGCTTAAGTATCTGGATGGAGAAAGAAACAAGACTTGACTATATGCTGCATGCAAAACAACCCACTACACCCAGTACACTCACTACACACAGTAGAGTAAAAGTGAAGGGATGGAAAAAGATATGTCATGCAACTGGAAACCAAAAAAGAGCAGGAATACTATACTTACATATCAGATTAAATAAAATACTGTACAAAGAGATAAAGAAGGTTTCTATAGAATAATTAAAAGGTCAATTCAGCAAAAAGATGTAACAATTTTAAATATCTATGTACCCTACACCAAGAGCTCCCAAGTATACAAAGCAAACATTAATAGATTTGAAGGGACAGACAGACTGCAATACTATAATAGTAGGAGACTTCAATATCCCATACTGAGTAATGGACAGATTATCCAGACAGAAAATCAACAAAGAAACACTGGAGTTAAGTTAATCGCAATAAATGCCTATACTAAAAAGTTTGAAAGGCTTCATATAGACAATTAATCATACACTTAAAGGAACTCTAAAAACAAGAACAAAACAAGTCCAAAATTAATAGAAAGAAAAGAGTAATAAACATCAGAGCAGAAATAAATGAAATTGAGACTCAAACAAAGACAGAAGATCAATAAAACAAAACATTGACTTTTTGAAAGGATAAACAAAATCAATAAACCTTTGGCCAGATGATATGGTGTGGCTTTGTCCCCACCCATATCTTATCTCAAGTTGTGATCCTTAGTATTGGAAGTGGAACCTGGTGAGAGCTGATTGGATTATGGGGGCAGATTTCCCCCTGCCTATTCTCATGTTAGTAAGTGGTTCTCGCAATATCTTGCTGTTTCTAAGTGTGTATAGCACTTCCTCCTTTGCTATTTTTCTCTCCTGCTCCACTATGGTAAGACATATTGGCTTCCTCTTTGCCTTCTGCTGTAATAGCAAGTTCCCCGAGGCCTCCCAGCCATGCTTCCTGTACAGCCTGTGAAATTGTGAGTCAATTATACCTCCTTTCTTTATAAATTACCCAGTCTCAGGTAGTTATTTATAGCAGTGTGAAAATAATCTAATACAGATAACTGGTACCAGAGAAGTAAGGCATTTCTATAAAAATTCCTGAAAATGTAGAAGTGACTTTGCAACTGGGTAACAGGCAAAGGTTGAACAGTTTGGAAAGGCTCAGAAGGAGACAGGAAGATGTGGAAAAGTTTGGAACTTTCTGGAGACTTGTTGAATGGTTTTGACCAAAATGCTGATAGTGACATGTACAATGAGGTCCAAGCTGAGATGGTCTCAGGTAGAGATGAGAAACTTATTGGGAACTGAAGCAAACGTCACTCTTGCTATGCTTTAGCAAAGAAACTGGAGGCATTTTGCCACTGCTCTAGAGATCTGTGGAACTTTGAACTTGAGAGAGATTATTAGGGTATCTGGCAGAAGAAATTTTTAAGCAGCAAAGCATTCGAGGCATGGTCTGGCTGCTTCTGAAAGCCTACATTTATTTGGATAAGCAAAGAGAACTTAAATTTCAAAGGGAAGTAGAGCATAAACGTTTGAAAAATTTGCAGCCTGACCATGTGGGAGAAAAGAAAAACCTGTTTTCTGAAGAGAAATTCAAGCAGATACCTGCAGAAATTTGCATAAGTAAAGAGAAGCCAAATGTAAATAACCAAGACAATGGGGAAAATATATCTAGGGCATGTCAGAGACCTTCATGGCAACCCCTCCCATTTCAGGCCCAGAGGCCTAGGATGGGAAAATGATTTTGTGGGCTAGGCCCAGGATACCACTGCTCTGTGCAGTCTTGGGACATGGCACCTTGACCCAGCTCCTCCAGCTCCAGCCATGGCTAAAAGGGGCTCAGGTACAGCTCAGGTCATTGCTTCAGAGGGTGTAAGCCACCTTGGTGGCTTCCATGTGGAGTTAGGCCTGCAGGTGTGCAGAAGGCAAGAGTTGAGGTTTAGGAGCCTCCACCTAGGTTTCAGAGGATATATGAAAATGCCTGATGTCCAAGCAGAAGTCTGCTGCAAGGGTGGAGTGCTCATGGAGAAACTCTAGTAGGGCAGTGCAGAGGAGAAATGTTGGGCTGGAGCCCTCGCACAAAGTCTAACCTGGGGCACTGCCTAATGGAGCTGTCCTCCAGAACCCAGAATGGTAGATCCACCAATAGCTTGCACCATACTCCTGCAAAAGCTGCAGGCACTCAACACCAGATCATGAAAGCAGCCATGGGGGCTCTACCCTATAAACCCTCAAAGGAAGAGCTGCTCAAGGCCTTGGAAGCCCACCCCTTGCATCAGCATGCCCTGGATGTGAGACATAGAATCAAAAGAGATTATTTTGGAGCTTTAAGATTTAGTGACTGCCCTGCTGGGTTTCAGACTTGCATGAGGCCTATAGCCCCTTTGTTTAGGACAATTTCTCCCATTTGGAATGAAAGTATTTACCCAATGCCTATACCCTCATAGTATCTTGGAAGTAACTGACTTGTTTTGGATTTAAAAGGCTCATAGGCAGAAGGGACTTGTCTTGCCTCTGATGAGACTTTGGACTTGGACTTTGAATTAAGGCTGGAATGAGTTAAGATTTTGAGAGACTGTTGAAAAGGCATGGTTTTGTTTTGAATTATAAAAAGGACATGAGATTTGGAAGGGGCCAGGGTGGAATGACATAGCTTGGCTTTTTGTCCCCACCCAACCTCATCTCAAGTTGTGATCCTTACTGTTGGAGGAAAGTCCTGGTGGGAAGTGATTGGATGTGTGCAGATTTCTCCCTTGCTGTTCTCTTAACAGTGATGAGTTCCCATGAGGTCTGGTTGTTTGAAAGTGTGTAGCACCTCCCCCTTTGCCTTCTGTCTCTCCTGCTCCACCATGGTAAGATGTGCTTGCCTTCCCTTCACTTCCTGCCATAATTGTAGGTTTCCTAAGACCTTCCAGCCATGCTTCCTATACAGCTTGTGGGACTGTGAGACAATTACACCTCTTTTCTTCATAAATTACCCAGTCTCAGGTAGCTCTTTATAGCAGTGTGAAAACAGACTAGTATACCAGACTGAAAAATAAAAAGAGAAGATCCAAATAAATAAAATCAGAAACAGAAAAAGAGACATAACAGCTGAGACCACAGAAATATAAAGAATCATTAAAAGCCTATATTATCACAAACAACAGTATGCCAAAGAATTGGAAAACCTAGAAGAAAAGGATAAATTCCAGGGCACATAAAACCTACCAAGACTGACCAACAAGAAATAGGAAAACCTCAACAAACTTATGATGAGGAAGGAGATCAAAGCCATAATAAAGAGTCTCCCATTAAATAAAAGCCCAGGATCTGATGAATTCACTGATGAATTCTACCAAACATCTAAATAACTGATAGCAATTCTACTCAAAGTCTTCAGAACAATTGAAGATGAGGTACTACTTTCAAACTCATTTTTTAGCACAAGCCATACTCTGATACCAAAATCAGACAAGGGCACAATAAGAAAAACAAAAATTATAGGCCAATATAACTGACGAAGATAGATGCAAAAATCCTCAACAAAATACTAGCAAACCAAATTCAACAACACATGACAAAGATCATTCACCATGATCAAGTGAGATTCATCCCAGGGATGCAAGGGTAGTTCAACATATGCAAATCAACAAACATGATACATCACAGTAACAGAACCAAGAACAAAAACCATATGATCATTTCAACAGATGCATAAAAGCATTCAGTAAAATTCAACACCTTTATATGATTTTTTAAAAACCCTCAACAAACTAGGTATAGAAGGAACATACCTCAAAATCATAAAGGCGACATATGACACATCACAACTAACATCTTACTGAATGGGAAAAATTGAAAGCCTTTCCTCTAAGATCTGAAATAAGACAATGATGCCCACTTTCACTACTTTTATTCAACATTATATTGGAAGTTCTGGACAGAGAAGTTAGGCAAGAGAAATAGATAAAGATATCCAAATTAGAAAGGAAGTAGTCAAATTAGCCTTGTTCACAGAAGACATGATCTTACACTTAAAAAACCTAGAAATGCCAGCAAAAAACTATTAGAATTCATAAGCAAATTCAGTAAAGTTTCAGGATAAAAAAATCAACATACAAAAATTCTAGGTACCAACAGCAGACAATCTCAAAAAGAAACCAATAACGCAATTCCATGTGTAATAGCAGCAAAAAATATAAAATACCTAGAAATCAATTTAACAAAAGATGTAAAAGTCAGATACAAGGAAAACTATAAAACTGCAATGAAATAAATTGAAGAGGACACAAGAAATTGAAAGCTATTCCTCATTCATGGACTAGAAGAATCAATATTGTTAAAATCACAATACTACCCAAAGAAAACTTACAGATAAAATGCAATTATTATCAAAATATCAATAACATTATTCACAGAAACAGGAAAAAATTATAAAATGTATATAAAACCATAAAAGACCCTGAGTAGCCAAAGCAATCTTGAGCAAAAAAATTAAAGCCAGAGGCATCAAACTACGTGACTTCAAAATATACCAAACCCGTAACCAAATCAGCATGGTACTGGCATGAAAACAGACACAGACCAACAGAACAGAAGAGCCCAGGTAACAACTCACACATTTATAGCAACCTCATCTTCAACAAAAACACCAAGAACATACAATGGGGAAAGGACAGTCTTTACAATAAATGGTGCTGGAGAAACTGGAAAATTGAATATACACAGAAGAATAAAACCAAGGCACTATCTCTCATTATAAAAAAAAAAAATAAGGTCAAAATGGATTTAAAACTTATTCTAAGACTTGAAACTATGAAACTACTAGAAGGAGACATCAAGGAACTATTCCAAGACATTGGTCTCAGCAAAGACGTTTTTAGTAAGACGTCAAAAGTATAGGCAACCAAAGCAAAAATAGACAAATGGTAGTACATTGAGCCAAAAAGCTTCTGCACAGCAAAGGAAAGAGTCAACAAAATGAAGATAACCCAAAGAATTGAGAAAATATTTGCAAACTAGCCATTTCACAGTGGATTAATAACCAGAATATATAAGCAGCTCAAACAACTTAATAGCAAATAAATAATTTAGTTAAAAATGGGAAAAAAATCTGAATAGACATTTCTCAAAAGACAGCATACAAATAACCAACAGGTATATAAGGAAATGTTCAGCATCATTTATAATCAGAAAAATGCAAATCAAAATCAAAATGTAGTATCATCTCATCACAGTTAAAATGGCTTTTATCAGAAAGACAGGGAATAATGAATGCTGACCAGAAAGTCGAGAAAGGGGAACCCTCGTACACTCTAAATTAGTGCAGCCACTACGGAAAATTCTATCAAGGTTCCTCAAAAAGCTAAAGGCAGAACTATTATATGATGCAGCAATTCCACTACTGGATATATAATTCAAAATTTTAAAAAATCAATACATTGAAGAGACAGCTGCATTCCCACGTTTATTGCAGCATTGTTTACAATAGCCGAAATAAGGGAATCAACCTAAGTGCACATCAGTGAACTAATAGGTAAAGAAAATGTGGTTTAAATCCACAATGAAATATTATTCAGCTATAGAAAATAATGAAATACTGTAATTTACAGCAACATGGATGGAATTGGAGGCCATTATGTTAAGTGAAATAAGCCAAGCATAGAAACAAAAATATCCCATGTTCTCATACATCTGTAACAGCTTTAAAAAGTGGATCTTATAAAAATAGAGAGTAGATTGGTGGTTACTAGAGACTAGAAATGGTAGTGGAGAGGAGAGATGGATAGAGGTTGATTAATGAGTACACATCTATAGCTTTACAGATGAAATAAGATCTAGTGTTTGATAAATCAGTAGGGTGACTATAGTTTACAATAATCTATTGTATATTTCAAAGTAGCTAGAAGAGAATAATTTGAATGCTTCTAGAAGAAAAAACAAATATTCAAGGTCATGCATATCACAATTACACTGATTGTAACAAATTATATAAAATGTATTGCGTTATCACATGTACCCTGAAAATATGTACATCTATTATCCAGAAATACAAAACTAACATTTTTTTTAAAAAGGAAAAGAGTCAGAACTTCAAATAATTAAGTTCTCCTTTAGGCTGTTATCCTATACTTGAAATTTCAGTTATGAATTGGAAAAACATTACATGTGAACACAAGAAACCTACACTTTAGTATCTCTGGAGTCATTTATTTATTAAAGTTTTAAATAAGGAAGTGATGGAAACTTGTAGTTAACACATGTTCAAATATTTCAATACACTGATTTGGCTATAGACTAGCAAAAACAACCCAATCAAGTGTTTTTCCTAGTTTAAGAGCTCTACCCAAATACTACTGCAAAATAGAAGAAAGAATATTTCATCTCAACCTCAAAAATGTCCAAAGACTGAGGAATACTGAAAGAAACTCTAGAACATTTGAACCCAAAGATAAAACTGAACTGATTCATGAACGCACAGAATCGTTTGTAGATTTTGATGTGCATGGTTCATTAAAATAGTGGGTCTATAGCTTTCAGCAGTTACTCAAAGGCTATTGGAACCACCAAAATAAGATGACCATATGTTACTGCTGGGAAATCAGACTGACTATAAAGGCAGATAAAAGGGAAATGTGTAAAAAGGATATTCTGTGAACGTTATGAAACTCAATCTAGGTGATCAAAAGTGCTTTAAAACTATCTGAACAATAACAAAGCCTGAAGTTTACCTTCAGAATTTTATAATTACTCAGACTTTTTCTCTGGAGATGGTTAATTTTTGATTTTGTTCAAAACTTCCAAAACACTCAGATTGAGAAAGCCAGAGCCTGAGGTCCCAGATTCACCCAATTCCGTTATCAATTTTCCATTTGACATTAAACAAATTACTTAAGTTCTCTGGGCCTCTGTGTCCTTATCTGTCAACAGGAACTGATGAGCTTCATTTTAGTTACAATTCTTTGGAGGCAATGAATCAGTTAAGAACTTCTGACATCATTACGTACAACTTATGCATAGCTACTAATTTTTCAAGCATGTGAAGTCATATTAATTATATATTCTCATCTTAGTTCATAATTAAGAGGCTCCCTGGGAAATCTTTCATAAATTGTAAGGATCACAAGAATAGAAAGTAATCTGTGGGATAGGAAGGACATCTATACTTACATAATAAAAGCCTTAAATATGGCTAAACATTTCTGTTCAAAAAAAATTTAAGCCATACTATTGTGCGGTATTTCTCAAAATAATTAATAATAATGTGGGAGAGTTGCCTAGAATAGAATGACACCCGGGAAGTGGTAAAATACGGAAGTATGGCATATGAAGTCTTTGTCTACAGACCCCAATAAGATTTCCAATACTTAACATGAACACACACACACACACACACACACACACACACACACACATTTATTCAACCCGAAATAAGACTAGATTCAAAAGATGTTTTTATTATGCAGTCCTATAAAAAGATATTTTCACTTTTTGCTTAGAGTAAAAGAATATAAAAATTAGTTTTAAAAAAAGGTACCTGCAGCTAAACGCTTTCCACTCGAAAGAAGCATGGTCACATTATGACCATGCTCTAGAAGAATCTGAGCCAGCCGGTCCAACAGTAGGTAGTGGCTTCCACCTAGAAACAATGCACAATGTCATTTTGTAAAGATGAAAATAGAGTTTCTGATGACAATATGGGAGGGAGGAATGGAAATCCAGTAGAACAAGTACAGGGAAGAAGAAAGGTGAACAGTGAGCAGATGGAGACAAGCGCTTCCTCTTCCTCAATCTCACTTTGGTTAATGCCCAGCACATGTACCCAGAGTCTCCTGTACTATGTGCAGCACCTGTAGGAATCCTCCATCAAAGATTTCCACTTGTGGCTCAAAGTCTCTGCATCAGTGTAATAAGCGTCTCTGTGATTATGCCTGTAAAAGTTGCTCATCTTAAGGAACGTGCTGCATGTTAATTGGGGCCTTAGAGAGACACTGTCTCCAAATTATAATTGCAATGGTAGAAAATATAGTACATTAGGTGTGCACATTAGTATATAGGGTCCCTAATGGGCAATCAGTCAGAGCTAACTGCTGTCCTATTCCGGAAATGTATGCTATTGCAGGAGACAGAAATATAGACGTTACAGGGTGAGTCTAAGAAATAGCCATTGGACAGAAGTTGCTACTTAGAGCCCAAATCATTGAGATTCAAATGTACTTAGCAGGAAATTACTCAATTTGAGCCAATGTTCAACTTACAAGTAAGATATTTGAGGACAACTGTGGAGCCCTTGGGGTGAGCCTACTAGATCCTGGTTGCACCAGAAACTAAGGAATCACTGATTCTAGGAAAATTCCACCATGCTAAGAAAAGAGAAGCTTGGTCATACTAATGTCTTCTCTTAGTACCTGTTCCAACACAGAGCCTTCACTGGAATCTAATGGTCTCAGCAGCAGAAAAAGAAAGATCAGAAGAGAAATTAATGAAAAAAATGCCAAGAGTTTGAAGGTAGAGGTGGAAGGGGAGTAGAGAAGTAGTGTGCAGCTTTCTGAATGACTCAGTTTACTTATACCCAGACTTGAATAGTCTAAAGCAACAAGGGATATATAAAGTACAAATCTGCCACAGGTCTTGCTCACATTTTAATCCATGTAAGAACAGGGAGCCAGGAAGAAGGGAGTCCTCACAGAAATAGCCATTCGTGGTGGATCTTAAGGAGTCAGATAGCGTGTTCTGGGGGAAAGACCAGGATTCCAGCACCAGGATTCAGAAACTAAACCAGCTCCCTTTTGGAATCTGAGGAAGGAAGACAGTGTACTTTCAAGAAGTTTGGAAGCTCTGTTGCTTCACTGCTACTAACACTCAAAAGGAAGGAAAAGGCTTCAAACGGACTAACAGTTCCTTAGTGATTTTTCAAAATCCTTAGTGAAAAGGGCCTCAGAGTGGAAGCTCTGGTGAGTGTGGTCTTGGGGTAAGAAACCTTGAGTCAATTCTTCCTGGGACATTAGGGAGGGAACATGTCCTTTTAAGAAAGGCATCTCACTCCCCGTCCCTCAGTTGCCCTCTCAGAAAATCAAAAGGGCACTGAATTAGATGATCTGTGGTTCCTTCCAGCTGTATGAACCCTGAATGATTCTCCGTGATCGAAAAGGAATCCATTAAAACCCACTATGGATTGAAATAAAGTCTTGGGAAAGCTCAATCCTGGGATGATCCCTTTATGCTCATATGTGATTCTCTTTCATCTTCTACTTCCTTTAAAATAAAAATAAAATAAAACTGAGGCCCAAAATGCAGAATTAACAGTCCCATGAATCCCTCAAAAACTGTCAGTGGCACAGGTAAAAGAAAGGAGGCTCCGAAAGATCCGAATGACCTGGGTCCTCTCCTCAGCCTGGGCTGTTCTCCAGGTCTCCTCTGAAGAAAAACACTCCACTGTCCTTGCAGCCTTGAAATACCCTGCCTGCGCCACCCTGGCTCCCGATGAGCTTCACAGAATTTGCAGTGCTGCCCTCAAGAGCGCCTTTCCCTGGTCTCCAAGAGCCTGAAAACACTCGCCACCGTTTCTATTGGAAGCTACTGCGCACCTCTCGCCCTCTGGAGCTTAGGGTGGGCCTCTGAAAGTCCACTGCGCTCTGGAGAAGCAGCCCAGGAACTCAAGGTCTGGTCTGGGTCTCAAATTTCTGGCCCCAGCCCTGAGCGATAGGGAGCAGCGTCCTGAACAGGAAGAGAGAGGAAAGGAGAGTCTCTTTTTTCCAAAACTATTTTCCCTACCTCAGCACTAGAGGCCCCTCTCTGCCCTACAGCTGGATGGGCTTCTCCTTCCTCCAGCCGGGCCGTAAGCCCAACCCGGAAAACCGCCTAGATGACTGATCAATTGCCGTTCGCTGGAGCCCTGGCAGTGCGGGTACCGGGACGCGCCTGTCTGGGAATTCTCTGGCCAAGCACTCACCCAGTATAGATATTGTCAGGATTTTGGCGGCCTCTGAGAGCAGGACACCAGGGAGAAGGAAGCCCACTAGAAGCAGCACGCGCTGCCCAGGCACGGTCACTTCCACAGGAGCCGCGGATCTCAGCCTGGGCTGCGCGCCCTGCGCCCGGCTAAGGGATCTTTGCATCTTAGTGCTCCAAACTCACTGGCTGTGGGCCAAGGAAGAGGTAGGAGAGAGGATCCTGCCAATTCTCTTGCTCTTCTGTTTGTTCTCTTTCCCTCTACCCCTCCTCCCTCGGTGCATGCTCCGAGGGATAATCTGTCCTCGCCCTATCAAACTACCTGAAGTCAACTAGAAGGGGATGGGTAACCTGATCCTTAACCTTTCTCTGCCCGTGTAATCACAGCTCTTTCACGTGGAAAATCCTTACTAAGAGCCAGGAATGGCAGGGGCCTCAGTAAAACACGTTAATGAAAGCTCCATCCCCA
Organism: Cacajao melanocephalus; assembly: GCA_963573385.1. Lineage (NCBI taxonomy): Eukaryota > Metazoa > Chordata > Mammalia > Primates > Pitheciidae > Cacajao > Cacajao melanocephalus. The sequence goes on along the minus strand of CAUYLG010031423.1, from coordinate 26,988 downwards.
AGGAAACCACTTGTCTTTTGTGGAGCTGTCTGAACTTATGGTACTCTATCTACTTCCATCCCAGCTGCCTCTGTTACCTCATATTGCCATCTTCATGCCCCATTTTCCCCCAGGAAACCGCTGGAAATCTCCAGCTCGTGTCCCAAGCTCAAGTCGTCCCTTAGAGGGAATCCCCAAAGGAATTTGATCTACCCTCTCTGAGGGACTCTTTAGAAGGTAACATTCATAAAGAGGAGCTAGTGTTCATATATATATATATATATATATATATATATATATATATATAATTGCACTTTAGGTTCTGGGTTACACGTGTAGAGCATGCAGGATTATTGCACATGTACATACATGGCAATGTGGTTTGCTGCCTCCACACCCCCGTCACCTATATCTGGCATTTCTCCTCATATTATCCCTCCCCACCTCCCTACCCACCACTGTTCCTCCCCTATTCACCCCCAACAGACCCCACTGTGTGATGCTCCCCTCTCTGTGTCCATGTGTTCTCATTGTTCAACACTTGCCTGTGAGAAAATGTGGTGTTTGATTTTCTCTTCTTGTGTCAGTTTGCTAAGAATGATGGTTTCCAGATTCATCCATGTCCCTACAAAGGACATAAACTCATCATTTTTTATGTCTGCATAGTATTCCATGGTGTATATGTACCACATTTTCCTTGTCCAGTCTATCATCGATGGGCATTTGGGTTGGTTCCAGGTCTTTGCTATTGTAAACAGTGCCACAATGAACATACATGTGCACGTGTCTTTATAATAGAACAATTTATAATCCTTTGGATATATACCCAGTAATGGGATTGCTGGTCAAATGGAATTTCTATTCTAGGTCCTTGAGGAATCGCCACACTGTCTTCCACAATGGTTGAACTAATTTACACTCCCACAAACAGTGTAAAATTGTTCCTATTTCTCCACATCCTCTCCAACATCTGTTGTCTCCAGATTTTTTAATGATCACCATTCTAACTGACGTGAAATGGTATCTCAATCTGGTTTTGATTTGCATTTCTCTAATGACCAGTGATGATGAGCACTTTTTCATATGCTTGTTGGCCTCATAAATGTCTTCTTTTGAAAAGTGCCTGTTTATGCTTCACCCACTTTTGAATGGGTTTGTTTGTCTTTTTCTTGTAAATCTGATCTTTGACAAACCTGACAAAAACAAGCAATGGGGAAAGGATTCTATGTTTAATAAACGGTGTTGGGAAAACTGGCTAGCCATGTGCAGAAAGCAGAAACTGGACCCCTTCCTGACACCTTACACTAAAATTAACTCCAGATGGATTAAAGATTTAAACATAAGACCTAAGGCCATAAAAACCCTAGAAGAAAACCTAGGCAAAACCACTCAGGACATAGGCATAGGCAAGGACTTCATGGCTAAAATACCAAACGCATTGGCAACCAAAGCCAAAATAGATAAATGGGATCTAATTAAACTCCAAAGCTTCTGTACAGCAAAAGAAACAATCATTAGCATGAACCGGCAACCAACAGAATGGGAAAAAATTTTGCAATCTATCCATCTGACAAAGGGCTAATATCCAGAATCTACAAAGGAATTAGTGTACTAATTCTGAAAGTCACCCTGGGTCTGTACCTGGAGACTGAAATTCAAACACAGAGACTATGATTCTGAATGTGTATCATAAAATAGAACTGGGGTTATTTTGATAATATCTCCAAAGCACAAACTGAGGATAGCTTGTAATTCTGCCCCCTTGAAAGGTCAACCCAAGGGAGGACAGGGATCACTACACCAGATATAGTCACCTTTGCATTCTCTATCCTCAAACCAAGACTTGCTTTAGGAAAGGCTGTCAGTGCAACTCTAGACAGGCAGAGAAAACCTTCAGTGAATTATATCTACAGGCTGCAATGGGGCCCTTGAATTCTGCTTGTACTATTCCTGCCTTCAGTCTACAGGTATTATATTTTTCATCTGAATTTAAAGCATTACATTTTTATACATTTTTGCATCCCTCACCTAGACATGTCCATTGTGGAGAAGGAGGAAATGAGAAAGAGAGACAGACAGACAGACAGACAGACAGACAGACACAGACAGACACACACACACACACACACACAGGGTGAGAGGAGTGAAAGGGAGAAAAGGAGAAGTATGGGAGGAAGGAAGGTTTACCAGGCATCACAAGACTCTAGTCCATCTATTCTTATACCTTTCATAACGCACTAGCAAAATAAAGGACTTGCTATTAAGCTCCAAGCTCTTCATTTACTCAACAATTATTTTGACAGCTACTTATTATACCAGATATTGTTTGCTGGACAGACAGAGGCTAAACACAATAAGAAATGAAATACTTAATAGATTCATGAGAAATGCTGCTAAGAAAAAACAAACAAGGAAAAAGATATGAAAGTTCAGGTATTAGAAGTGGTAATATATTAAATAGTATGATTTAAACCAACTCTAAAAAATTATAGGAGTATCAGAGAAATATGAGCACAATACTTGATGATATTAAGTAGTTACTATTGCTTTGAAGAATTTTATGTTATTGTGAAAGGAAATTAAATTTGGGGACCCCAGACTCATTTGGTCAAAGGGAAAAGTCAAGCTGGGAACTGGGTCACACAAACCTGCCTCTCCCTTTTGGTTCCTAAATACGATGGCTGCAAGATGGAAAGCTATACACCTCCCTGATATGTTCCCCACAAGGAAATTCCTAGTGAGCTCTTAAAATTCATCATGGCAATGCAAATTGATAGCTTATTTTTACAGGTGCAGTCACCCATATAATGGCAGATTCTCTGCATTTTTTTCTCTGCCCCATTTGTTTTATGTCATCTTATGTTAAAAACATAGATTCACTGAGGCAGACAAAGGCATGAATGACTATTTTTCCCTACCCCCCCTTACATGAAAATTGTGTACTTCTCAATATCCCACCCTTTCCACTCTAAATTTGGAATCCTCAAAGTCATCTTTGCAGAAAAGCATAAGCCTATCTCCCAGGTGTGCATCCTTAACTTTGGCAAATAAATCTCCTAAAATGATTGAGGTTTGTCTCATCATTTTTCTCTATTGACATCTGGTAACCATGGAGGAATCCTGAGTGATAGTGACCCAGCCTGCAACCTCTCATCTCTCGATGTTTCGTACCTACTTGGGCACCTCATAGCCCAAACCAATAGGACAATTTTCTGAAGTCCAGGACCTCTTTCCTCCAGGGATCCCTGATCTTCCAAAGTTTTTCAGGGATCCGGGGATCTGGGGTTTATTTGCTGTAAAATAAATAAATAAATAAATAAATAAAACTCCTTTTTTATGGGAGTTTCCCCCTCATTTTCATCAAGGAGGGCGAGCCTGTCTGCTTCTGTTTCTTCTGTATCAGCGGAAAGTGGTCTTCAGTGTGTGCCTCCATCACTAGGTAAAGAACTGATTTGGGATTGTGTCCTGCAAACTCTTTTAAATGACTAAAATTAGCATTAACAACCAGCTGGTGTTAATTTCCCACTTACACTTAGAGCACTCAGAAATTGTATAATTTATGTCATTATTGTCAGTTTTGCTTAACTGTTTTGTTTGTTTCTAGTTTTGTTTGCTTGTTTGGAGTGTGTAGTCTGTGTGTGTGTGTGTGTGTGTGTGTGTGTGTGCACGCGCGCGCGCCTATGTTTCCATTCTTTCCCCTATCAGATCTGACCAACTCCAAACCCTCTAGCTCATGAAGGTGGAATCTTTCACTCTGAAAGAGAAATAAGAGCACCTTGCTCCCCTCGAACCTCTTGGGGCATTCTCAGCTGACTGAGAATCACAGGAGGGTGACTGGGAGAAACGCTCCCTAAGCTGTGCAATGCCTCTAAATAGGTTTCTCCCTCAGAAGAACATACTTAGGGTCTAATCTCAGCTGACAGGTGCATATAAGGAGCTGATCCCTCCCACATCTTGAGCCCCTGACACATATACCAGATAGCTGTGACAAGGGTGGACCAAGCCAGTTCAGGGTGTAATGACCCTGAAAAGCTAGGTCTGCAAGCAGCACATTTGAGGTCCAACACATGTCCCAACTTGATGAAATCCACAAAGGAACTCTAAATTATGGGGAATGAGGTCTCTAAGACCCCAGATGAACATAAAGTTCCCCCTTCAGAAACTCTGGATGGGTATATGCAAAATACGTACGGCAAATAGTCTTTCAAATATTTAACCAAGTGGACTACTATATCTAAAGCAGATTCTGAGTTACAATGGCCTAAGTGGGGATCTTTTGAGATGCCCAAATTAGTGTACCTGTGAACCAGGATGGAAAATGCAGGCACAAAAACTAAAAAACCGGAATGGGGGAGCTACTTTTAGTGGTATCTGGAGAGCTGCAAAAGTGTGGAAGACTGCCTCATCTCCCTACAGGAGGCCAACAAACAACTTAGAAATGCTAATCAAGAACTCTATAACCTTTTATCTCTCTTAAAGAAATCCTTTACTTCCCTATTGGCACCTCTCTCACCTCCAGCTCCACCCACACTCTACCCTGACTTCTCGAACTTCCCAGATCAGATCTGTTTCCCCTTCTCCTGCAAGTCTACCACTCACTCAATGGAAGGCAGTCAGTAATGTGACTCCAAAGACCCCACTCCCTGACGATTCCCCAACAGCCCCGATGGCAGCGTCTCATCTGGAAGATGTGAAAAAGGGGAACCCTGCGGGGACATCTCTCATGATCGCCCCATTTCAGGAACAACTGATAACAGATAGGGGATCCCTAGCGATTGTCTACAAACCCTGATCAGAGTCTGACTTACGAGGCATAGTTAGAGAATTTCCTGACCTTTATCCAATTGGATAAAGATCTAATTGGTTTTTCCCAAGAATATGAGCTCATTATCAGAACCTATGACCCAGGTCATTCAGACCTTTCAGTCCACATGTTGGTCTCAAAAGCTAAAGCTAAGGAATGGCTGGGAAAAGTACAGTGGTTAGACCCTATAGCAGATTTAACCCCTAAAGTCTCAATAGAGCCACAACAACCAGCCCCCCAAAATCCAGAAGACAGGCATAAAGAGGCAAAGAAATGAGTGATTGCTCTGTTAAATATTATTCATTCAGTGTTTCAAAGGGTTGTGAATTGGAGTAAAATCCAACAATGCTACCAAAGAGCAAATGAATCAGTTTTAAATTATTTAACACATTTCGATAAAATTTTAAGACAGTATTGCAGGATGTCAGCTGATTGCTTTGAAAACAATAAAAGTGATACATTATAAAATGCAAATCTCTTAAATAGACTAGATGATGATTTAGCCACCCTTGTAAAATGCCACATGACAAATTGGGCCATGGCCAGAACTAATGAACTAGTTTACTTGGCTGAGCAATTATCCTGCACTATGATTTAAAAAAAAAAAAAAAGAAAGAAAAAATAGAAGATATCCTGAGTTATGCATTTACAGCCAAAGAATTAACTTCTCAGACTGAGGAAGGAGACCCTTAATCCTCTTCAGCTTCTAAGGCCGTTTCCCCTTCAGCCCTCTACACTGCATATCAAAAGGAGGAGTTAGAAGTCAGCCAGAGGAGGGCCAGGTTAAGAATAAGACCTCTATTGCTAACCACAATCCCATCTATAGATCACAGGTATAGTAAGGAGGAATCTTTCCAGAAGGCATTGCTTTTACTTAAACACAATCAGACTCCCACCTAAGTCACATACCCCACGCCTACTTCATGGATCAAGACCTTTTCACGTGTCATTTCTAGAGTTGAAAGCCTTTTAAAGGGCAACGGTTTTCTTTGTTGGGGAGCTCAGTTGTTAGGCATCTATGCCGCCACAGCTGCTGGCTAAATAAAACACCATTTCCTTCCCAGTTTAGTGTTTGAGAGGTTTGTTTGCGATCCCTCCTGCTTCAAAACCTCTCAACCCCACAGAGATTTTAATTTCCCTATGACTGAAGACTCTTCCCTCCCAGTCTGTCACTACTGTAAAAGAGCAGGACACCTTAAGAAAGACTGCCTTAGACTGAAACAAAAGAAAAGACAGGAGAATCAACTCAGGAAGACTAGGGATGCTTTGAGGAAGTACAGGGGTTTCACCTCCCCAAATATTTTACCCTGACAAACAAATTGGGAGAGATTAATATAATAATAAACCATGAGCTTACAACTGCCTTGATTGACACAGGCATGACTATCTCGCTGATAAATCCCACCTTATTTAGAAGCCCCATTCTTCAGAGTAATGAAATAGTTAACATGTTGGGTGTGTCTAACAAAACAATCTCATGTTTTAAGTCAAAACCTATACCTTATCATTTCATGGGAATCAGATCCCTTACCCCAGGCTCTAAGTGTGACATGCTTAGTAGGTCCCATATGTTTCTAATTACAGAAGCAGAGCACTTGCTCAAGGACGTCCTGCCCCACTTATGGTCTTAATCAAATACAGATATAGGAAAAATATTCTCAGCCACTCCAATAAAGATAGAGAGAAAACCAAAGAAACCCCTACTCAATCTTAAACAATATGATAGGAAGCCATAAATGAAATTGTTCCCATCACACAAGATCATCTGAAAAAGGGGCTCATTATTTCCTGCACAAGCCCCTGCAACAGCCTTATATTCCCTGTAAAGAAACCAAGTGGGAGAAGATGGAGATTTGTGCAGGATTTGAGGGCAATAAACAATGTCATAATACTCAGACACCCATTAGTCCCCAACCCACATACCCCCCTGTCAGCTATACCCACTACAGCCAGTATTTCTGTTATGGGTCTCTGCAGTGACTTCTTTAGTAATGCTGTAGATCCAGACAGCCAAGATTTGTTTGCCTTTACTTGGAAAGGACAGCAATACATGTGGACAGATCTTACTTAAGGGGAGAGAATGGAAATTTTAGAGCAGGATATGATGTGGTTTCCTTACTAGAGGTAATTGAAGGTGGTCCTCTTCCCTAAGCCAGATCTGCTCAAGTGCCCGAATTGATTGCCCTGACTGACCTGAGCTTGTCAATTGGTAAAAGAGAAGGCTGCAAACATTTACACTGACATCTTTTGGGGTTGCTCATGACTTTCGGATGCTATGGAAAGAGAGAATATTTCACCTACTCAAAGCAACCCATAAAAAATGTATAATAAGTATCAGTGCTGTTAGAGTTATTCTGAAACAAAATGTTTGAGTTATAAAAATCCCAGGTCACTCAAAACTAGACATGCAGAAAGTCAGAGTAACCAACTGGCTGATGCACTGCTGAAAGAGCAGCATTCGAGCCACCAACCCCAAACCAGGAAATGGCCATAAAACCTAAAACACTTAAAAACATGTTGAAAGAAACTCAGAGCATCGCTCCTACAAAAGAGAAATCTACGTGGAAACAAGCAGGGGGATACTCAGCTCCCAAAACTAAAATATGATGTGGACCTAATAATAAACTCATTATTCCAATGCGATATCAGGTGCCCTTATAGAATATGTTCATAATCTAACCCATTGGAATGCAGATAAAATGAAACCCTGATGTAAAAAAACATTACTGGAAACCATCCTCTACAGTGGTACAAAAGGCTTACTCTTAATGTGTTATTTGTGCCAAATATAACCCAGGAAATTCCCTCCATGAGATCAGGCAGTCATTTTCCTTTTCCAGCTGGACTTTTGAGGTATTGATTGATTTTATCCAGCTGCTGTCATCTCAAAATTACAAGTTTGTTTTAGTAATGGTCTACATGTTTTCCCACTGAGTTGAAGCTTTTCCCTGCAGGCAAGCAACAGCCATGGCAGTTGGAAAAATCCTATTAGAAAAAAGTATTCCATTGTAGGGAGTCCCCTGTGAACTTCACAGTGACGGGAGAACTCACTTTACTGGGCAGGTTATTGAAAATATTTGTAAAATTCAGCCCATATTTTAACATGTCCATTGTGTCTACTATTCCCGGCCCTCAGGCCTGGTGGAGAGGACCAATGGGTTCATTAAAACATATTTATCTAAGTTTATGAAGGCATTTTGTCAACCCTGGCCCAAAGCACTCCCCCTAGTGCTGCTTACACTCCAATCCAACCCTTTCAGTAAACAGTAACTGTCCCCTTATGAAATTAGAACAGGAAGAACCATGTGTATAGAAACGAATATAACCAATCCAACTTTTCTCAAGGGAGACATACTGCAATATTGTGAGGGGCTCATTTGTCATCTCTTTAAAAACCCAAGATTTGGTAAAGAATTCCCTTTATAGTGTGCTCCCTGAAGATGAGGTGCCTGGCCATGATCTGCAACCCAGAGATTTTGTCTACTGGAAAAGACATCTGATAAAGGATTCCTTTCAACCATGTTGGAAGGTCCCATACCAGGTACAACTGACAAATCCATGTGCTGCAAAATTGAAGGTATAGACTCATAGATTCACATCTCTCATCTTAGAAAGGCACAACCTCCTGAGTGGACTGCAACTCCAAACAAAGACCTTTACCTCTAGTTTACTAAACATCAACCTTCGACCCAGGATTGGAAGCAGATGGCAGCTGTTGTGGACTGCTTAACCCCAAGACACAGGACCAGGTCTGCATACAAAGGAATGCCTGTGTTTATTATTTAATAACCATTACAATTATTGTCCTAGATGTAACAGCAACTCCTGTCTTATAAAGAACAGGGCACTTAAATTGTCTGATTTAATTTACATCCTTTAGTAACTACAGTGAATTTCACAATCTTGCTGTCATTATCTTATGTCCCTACACCTTCTTGCCATTGCCACTCGCATATACCAGTAAAATGAACCTGTTTCTACAGTGGGCTCAGGATTATGCAGACAGATTACAAAAGAACACCTGCTGGATATGTGGAGTCATGCCTCTTTCCAGTGGCTCTGGTCTGCCATGGTGAGTATCCCCACTCCAAGGTCAGGACTGGACAGAATATCAAATATTTATTACATCACAGAAATGGCCTGGTATCCTTAGTAATGGTGTAACAAAAGACAATATATATAATTGGCCCATTAAAAACACGTTTAAGAACAAGGGACATAGGAGAAGTTTTTCAATGGAAAGGATCAGCTCATTAACTCTCACTTTAGCATATCCCAACAAAAACAGGAGGTAGTAACCAGACCCCAAACAACGACGCATTTCAAAATGGAATAATGCAAATTTGGGATGGATTTATCTGGCTCACCCCTTCATTTGACCAACTCAGCCAAAATGCTTATTTGTACTGGGAGCAAAGAAATTACACCAAGGACCTATGGCCAAAAAGTACAAGAGATATGGGTGGACACCTGGAAGAGGAAGACCCATGTGTATGGAAATGAATATAACCAATCCAACTTTTAATTGAATATAACCAATCCAGCATTTGGAGAATGCTGTGACCACATTATCATATTACAAGACACTGAGTGGCATGCCACTGATTGGGTGCAGCGACGAGGTATTTGTTGGCTAGCTCCAGATAGGACATATTGGTTATGTGGCACTAACTTATGGCTGTGGTTACTTCCAGGGTGGTTAAGACAATGTTTTTTAGGTTATGCTTGGACACAAGGACAAGTAATTCAAACCCTGATAAAATCAGCAAACCTTCTTCATTTACAATCCTGTTGGGCACTTTCTGTATTCCAATGGTATGATCACTTAGCTTCTGCCACCAAGTTCCCCAGGATTCAAACCAACCATTCAACCAATTGACTACTGAGGGTTTTGAATCTAACAGATTGGTTAAGTAGGTTTTCATATTAGTCATAAGTCAGGTTACATTCGTAGATTCATCTGGAATATAAACACAGCATTCAGTTTCTATGACGGTGCAGGTTCCCACTTGTGCTGTCTATTTAAAACCATAGGTTTGGGAGCACAGCTTTCTTCATAAGCATGACCTCATTGTTTAGCAAAGAGGTACTCATGCAGCTATCATTTAGGGATTTGGGGGTATAATTTGTTAATGCCTCTGTATGCCATTTAAAATCTTCAATAATTCTCTGTGGTACAAAGAGTGAAGCTAAGTGATCACACCATTGGAATACCTAATGTATAAACTTTATTATGAACTATATTGCGTAAAGTGTGTGTGTGTGTGTTTTGAGACAGCATCTGGCTCTGTCACCCAGGCTGGAGTACACTGGCATTATCTCATGCCACTGCAACCTCTGCCTCCCAGGTTCATCCTTACACCTCAGCCTCCCAAGTAGCTGGTACTACAGGTGCCGGCCACCATGCCTGGCTCATGTTTGTATTTCTTGTAGAGATGGGGTTTCACCATGTTTCCCAGACTGGTCTCAAACTCTTGAACTTATGCAGTCCACCTGCCTCAGCCTCCCAAAGTGCTGGGATTACAGGCATGAGCTACTGCACCCAATCAAATTATATATAATTTAATGATTTTATTCATCATATATTATTATTTACATTTTATACTCCCAATGCTTACTTAGATCTATCCATGTATTTTTCATTCCCTTTGTTTTTTTTTAAATGGAGTCTCACTCTGTTGCTGAGGCTGGAGTGCAGCGGCTCACTGCAACCTCTGCCTCCTGGGTTCAAGAGAGTGTCTCAGCCTCCCAAGTAGCTGGAATATCAGGTGCCCACCACCATGCCCAGCTAATTTTTTCTGTATGGTTAGTAGAGATGGGGTTTTACCATGTTGGCCAGACTGGTCTTGAACTCCTGAGCTCACCCACCTTGGCCTCCCAAAATGCTGAGATTACAGTTGTGAGCCACCATACCCCGGCCATTCCCTTTATTCTTTTATTTTCTTTCCACCATGACCTTCTTTTTGGGATCACTTCTTCCTAAAGTGCATCCTATGGTATTTCGTTTACTGAGAGTCAGCCAGTGAGAATTTTCTCCTTTTCTTTTCCCTAATAATGACTTTTTTCATCCTTGTATTTAATTAAAAGAAAAATTTACTACTGCTTTTAGCACATTGAAAATATCCTTCCACCATCTTTTTTGCTTCCATTTCTGTGTATCATGAAAAATTTCTGGGAGTCTAACTGGCGCTCCATGAATTTAATCTGTCTCCCTCAGCCGCCACCCATGGCAGCTATAAATAAGTTTCTTTTGTCATTGGGATTCTAAACTTTCTGTGTAATATATCTCTTACTTTGGCCTCTTGAATCTATGAATTGGTATCATTTTATCCATTCTAGAAAATTACCCAAACATTTTTATTATTCCTCTACATATTTCTCTGTCCCATTTTATCTTTCCTTCCACACCCATAATGACAGCTTCTTAGGGATAAGATTTCTTTTCATTTTTCTTCTTTTTTCTTTGCTTCTTATTTATTTATTTTTTCTCCTGCTCTACTTAGCCCCATGGATCTATCCCCATGCAGACCCATGGGGGTAGGGGAGGAGGGATAGAATTATCTCTAGTTCACCATTAATTTGAAGATGCAGCGTTTTCATCTCTGGATTTTACATTTACTCCACTCATAACCAAAACCTAAGTCCAAGTCTACCAGGGATCAACAAACTCTTGGGGCAAAAAGTTCTTTCCTCCTTTTGCCTCCAAGAATTTTAGCTTTTCTTTTGAATTTGGCTTGTTAATTTTTTATTATGCTGTTAGCTCTTTGGTGCTTTTAAGATTTTTTTTCTCTTTTATCCAGCTTTTAAACTTTATTTTCTATGGAAGAATGGTCTGAGTAACTTGATATCTCAGTTGAACTTCAGTATGGAGAGAGAAGTATAAACCAAAAATGAAATTCTAAGGGCCCCCCCCACCCCCACCATAAGCCATCTGACTCGACTTGCTCCTCAGCTAGGGTTCTTTTAACAACCTGAAAGACTGGTTCAGGCCATGTCAGGAAGTGGGGGTCCGACATACCTCTCCAGCATAAACACCAACACCGACTTGAAGTCTGAGAGGAAACATGTTACAGCCTGTTCTCTCTGAAGCCTGCTACCTGGAGGCTTTATCTGCATGATAAAATTTTGGTCTCCACAACCTCAACCCAGACATTTCTTTCTTTGATCCCAGGTCTTTAAACAAACGCTACCATTTGTAAACCTGAAAATGTTTAAATGTATCTACATCCTGGAAGCACCATCCCTGCACTTCCCACCGCCCCCCACATGAAGTTGTCCCACCTCTCTGGACCAAACTAATGTATTTCTTAATGATGTTTCATGCTTCCCTAAAATGTATAAAACCAAGCTGCACCCAAACTGTGCTATAGCTGGCCTAAAGTTAGAACCTGAACAACACTATTTTATAAAAGACAAAGTTGTGTTTTAAAATAAGTTGTAACGGCTGCCCCAACCTTGGGCACATGTTCTCAGGACCTCCTGAGGGCTGTGAAATGGGCCATGGTCACTCATATTTGGCTCAGAATAAATCTCTTCAAATATTTTACAGAGTTTGACTTATTTCATGGACAGAAGCCACATTCAATTATTTAACTATTCAATTACTCTAACCAAGGAAATTTAAAATAAAGACTTCTTAGATACCGGAGAACTGAGAAGGCAAATGAGAGACACTGAGATATTAGAGTTAGTAGCTAAAGAAAGCAACTATCACCCCTAAGGCTAAGGAAACAAAAGGTAGAAGAAATAATTGTTAAGAGTTAGAGCCTTGCAGGTATGGGTTTTGCAAGGCTTGTGAGGAAAGAGAAGAATAATCCTGCTTAGCTAGTACTAATGCTTTAGGAACACAGAGAGGGAATCCACAGGGCTGAAATTAGACCTCTGAGGAGGGATCACCAGCATGCCAGTTCTAATATCTGTGAATGGGCCCACTGAGACTAGCTCCAGTTATTTAGAAAAGCTGCAAACAGAAAAAAACTCCGGGTCTTAAAACCATCACTGCCACAAAAAATTTAAAATAAAAACACCTTTCTTGCCCCTGAAGCCATCCAGTATCCCTATATGTCCACTATTAACAGAGCCCACTCCATCTTCACAAAATAGGACATGGCAAGGTGGGATCAAAGCTGAGAGACAACAGCTCAATTACTGAGGTGACTGGCCTGATGTTTCTGGAGCCAGAACTCCAGCTAAGTCACTTTGGGCAATAGAGTTGTATTAGTCCACTCTCACACTGCTATAAAGAGTTACCTGAGACCAGGTAATTTATTTATTTATTTTTATAAAAAGAGGCTTAATTGGCTCATGGTTCTGCAGGCTGTACAAGGAGCATAGCAGCTTACACTTCTTAGGAGGCCTCAGGAAACTTACAATCATTGTGGAGGGTGAAGGGGAAGGAGGTACATCTCACACGACCAGAACAGAAAGAAGAAAGGGCAGGGGAGATGCCACACACTTTTAAACTATCATATCTCACTAGAACTCACTCAATACTGTGACACAGTACCCAGCAGAAAATCCACCCTAATGATTCAATCACCTCCCACCATGCCCCACCTCCAAAACCGGGGATTACAGTTAAAATTGAGTTTTGGGCGAGGATACAGATTCAAACATTATCATTACACCCCTGGCCCCTGAAAATCTCATGTCCTTCACACATTGCAAAATACAATCATGCCTTCCCAGCAGTCCTCCAAAGTCATAATGTTCCCAGACCAAACTGAGGATCAAGCTGCTATTTCTCATGACCCAAAAATGAGATACAGATTAACTCGGGAGGAAGAAAGGTTTTATTTCTGTAACTGCTTATAGTGAGAAGGCCTGGAAATTATCACCAGACCAACTCAAAATTACAAAGTTTTCCAGAGCTTATATACATTCTAAGCTATATGTCTACATATAACTGTGCATTCATCTAAAGACATAAGTGATTAACTTCTTTTAACATATAACTCAGGTCTGAGTCCTGAAGACCTTCCTCTGGGGCCTCAGTAAATTTACTTAATCTAAATGGATCCAGGTGCTGGGGTGATTATCCTTATCTTGTCTCCTATTAAATCACAGAGGTTTGAGGAGTTCCTTTAGACCCCCAATAAACTTGATTGTGGAGGCCTGGGGAGTTTCTTCAGACTCACAATAAAACACTGTTTAATCCTAACTGGGTCCTGTTCAGAATTCCTTCACTATTTTGTCATGTTTTAAGGTCCAGGAAAGGTCTAGGCAAAATTCTTGATGGGTTTTCATTATGCCCCAGCCTTTGTATAAGGGCACTGACTTTTAATATTTAAATTAACCATTCAGTCAGTGCTGAAACAGTTGTTAGTGAGGACTGGCCTGCCACAGTAATTCATGCCAAAGTTAACATCGATGTTCAAAGTCCAAAGTCTCACCTGAGAAAAGTGAAGTCCTCTGCCTCCCAGGCTCAAGTGATTCGCATGCCTCAGCCATTCGAGTATGTGTGATTACAGGTGTGCACTACTGTGCACAGTTAATTTTTATATTTTCAGTAGAGACAAGGTTTCACTATGTTGTCCAGGCTGGTTCCTTCTACCCATGATCCTGTAAAATCAAAAACAAGTAGTTACTTCCAAGATACAATGACAGTACAGGCAGTGGCTAAATACTTGCGTCCCAGAAGAAACAAATCAGTCAAAATTTAAGGGTTGTTAGCCCCACACAAGTCCAAAACCCAGCAGAGCAGTCATTAAACCTCAAAGCCCCAAAATAATCTTCTTTGACTTTACATACATATCCAGGGCAAGTAACTGGGGCAAGGGGTGGGCTACCAACATCTTGGACAGATCCACCCCTGTGACTTTATGGGATTCAACACCAAAGCCTGCTCTCATGGGCTGGCATTGAATTCCTATAGCTTTTCCAGGGAAGGGTGCAAGCTGCCAACGGATCTACCATTCTGGGGTCTGGAGAATGGTGGCCCTCTTCTCACAGCTCCAGTAGGCAGTACCTCAATAGGGACTCTGTGTGGAGTCTCCAATTGCACATTTCTCCTCTACGCTACCCTAGTAGTGGTTCTCAGTGAGCATTCCATCCCCGCAGCAGCTTCTGTCTACCAATCCAGGTTTTTCTATACGTTCTCTGAAATTTATACAGAGTCTCCTAATTGTCACCTCTTGCACTATGCACACCCACAAGCTTAACATCATGTGGAAGCTTATGACTTGCACCCTGTGAAGCAATGGCTTAAGGTGTACCTGGGCACCTGTTAGCCACAACTGGAGTTGGAGCAGCTGGGATGTGAGAAGCAGTGTCCCAAGGCTGCACGGGGTGGTGAGTACCTGGATCTGGTGCATAAACCATCCTTCCCTCCTAGGCCTTCCTGCCGCTGATGGGAGGCACTGCCACAAAGATCTCTGAAATGCCTTCAAAGCCTTTTTGCCATTGTTTTGGCTATGAACTTTACTTTTTTTAATTATGCAAATTTGTGCAGCCTGCTTGAATTTCTCTCCTGAAAATGGGCTTTTCATCTCTACAACATGGCCAGGCTGAGAATTTTCCAAACTTTTATGCTCTGCTTCTCTTTTAAATATAAGTTCCAATTTCAGGTAATTTATTTGCTTACACACATAAGCATAGGATGTTACAAGCCACCAGGCTACCTCCAGAACACTTAACTGCTTAAAAACTTTTTTCACCAGATAGCTTAAATCATCACTGTCAAGTTCAAAGTTCTACAGTTTTCTAGGAAAGGGGGTCAAAGGCTCCAAGTCTTTGCTAATCGGTAATAAAAATTACCTTTTGTCCAGTTCCCAATAAGTTTCTCATTTCTTTCAAGACCTCCGCAGGGTGGCCTTCACTGTTTATATCACGATTGGTATTTGGTCACAACCATTCAACAAGTCTTTCCAAACTTTCCCTTGTCTTCGTATATGCTTCTGAGTCCTCCACACTCTTCCAGCCTCTGCCCATCACCCAGTTCCAAAATCGCTTTGACATGTTTTTGATATCTTTATAGCAACACCCCCTCTTCAGTACCATTTTTTTTCTTTTTCTTTTTCTTTTTTTTGAGATGGAGTTTCACTCTTGTCACCCAGGCTGGAGTGCATGGCATGATCTTGGCTCACTGCAACCTCCGCCTACCAGGCTCAAGTGATTCTCATGCCTCAGCCATCTGAGCATCTGGAATTACAAGTGTGCGCTACTATGCACAGCTAATTTTTATATTTTCATTTATTTATTTATTTATTTATTTATTTTGAGATGAGTTTCACTCTTGTTGTCCAGGTCGGAGTGCAATGGTGCAATCTCAGCTCACTGCAATGTCCGCCTCTGGGATTCAAGTGATTCTCCTGCCTCAGCCTCTTGAGTAGCTGGGATTACAGACATGCACCACCATGCTCGGGTAATTTTTTTTTTTGAGACAGAGTCTCACTCTGTCTCCCAGTCTGAAGTGCAGTGGCGTAATTTCAGCTCAGTGCAACCTCCATCTCCTGGGTTTAAGCAATTCTTCTGCCTCACTGCCTCAGCCTCCCAAGTAGCTGGGACTACAGGTGCATACCACCACACCTGGATAATTTTTGTATATTTAGTAGAGATGGGGTTTCACCATATTGGCCAGACTGGTCTTGACCACGTGATCCACCCACCTCAGCCTCCCAAAGTGCTGGGATTACAGATGTAAGCCACTGTGCCCAGACTATTTTTTTTTAGAAGAGACAAGGTTTCACTATGTTGGCCAGGCTGATCATGAACTTTTGACCTAAAGTGTTACACCAGCCTAGGTCTCCTAAAGTGCTAGGATTACAGGCATGAACTACCATGGCCCATCAAAAATTGTTTGTATTAGAAAATTATCATGTTGCTATTAAGAAATATCTGAGGTTGGGTAATTTTTTTTTTTGAGTCGGAGTCTCACTCTGTTGCCAGGCTGGAGTACAATGGTGCAATCTCAGCTCACTGCAACCTCTGCCTCCCAGGTTTAAGCAATTCTTCTGCCTCAGCCTCCCCAGTAGCTGGGACTACAGGCACGCACCACCACACCCAGCAAATTTTTGTATTTTTAGTAGAGATGGGGTTTCATCATATTGGCCAGACTGGTCTCAAACTCCTGATGCCGTGATCTGCCCGCTTTGGCCTCCCAAAGTGCTAGGATTACAGATGTGAGCCATCTTGCCCAGCCAAGACTGGGTACTTTTCTTAAAGAGGTTTAATTGGCTCACAGGTCTGCAGACTGTACAGGAAGCATAGTTGCTTCTGCTTCTGAGGAAGCCTTAGAAAACTGACAATCACTGTGGAAGGTGAAAGGGAATCAGCCAATAATTACATGGCCAGAGAAAAAGGAAGAGAGCAGTGGGGAGGTGGCACCCACTTTTAAACTACCAGATCTGTTGAGAAGTCACTGACTATTGCAATACAATTCCCAGGTGAAAATCTGCTCTCATGATTCAGTCACCTTACACCAGGCCCCACCTCCAACATTGGATTTACAATCAATTTCACAGGACATTTGGGTGGGGCCAAGTTTTAAATTATATCATTCCACCCCTTGGCTCCTCCAAATCTCATGTCCTTCTCACATTGCAAAATACAATCATGTTTTCCTAACAGTCCTCCAAAGTCATAACTCGTTTCAGCATTAACATTAAAGTTAATGGGCATCTTTTAGCCATGGCTGAACCTGGAGCAGCTGGGACACAGTGTTGGATACTACACAGTTTGGTGAAGCCCTAGACTTGGTCCATTAAATCATTATTCCTTTCTAGGCCTCCTTGCCTGTGATGGGAGGGCTTCCGTGAAGGTCTGAAACATCTTGGAGTCCTTTCCCCCATTGTTTTGTCTACCAGCATTTTCCTTCCTTTTAGTTATGCATATTTCAGCAGCCTCCTTGAATTCCTTCCCTGAAAATCTTTTACTTCTTTACCACATAGACAAGCTACAAATTTTCCAAATGTTCACACTCTGCTTCCTTTCTAAATATAAGTTCCTTATATTTACCTTATAACATAAGGCTTATATATTAAGTTACCTTATGAGGTAACTTCTTTGCTCACACACGAGCATAGGACATTATAAGCAGCCAGGTTGTCTCTGGAATATGTTGCTGCTTAGAGTTTTTCTACCACATACCTGATATCATTACACTCAAGTTCAAAGTTTCACAGTTTCCTAAAGGATCCAATGCTCCAAGTTAATCGTTAATACATAACTAAAGTTACCTTTGATCCAGTTCCCTGTAAGTTACTCATTTCTATCTGTGACCTTCTCAGCCAGGACTTCACTGTTCGTCACTATTAGCATTTTGGTCACAACTATTTAATAAGTCTCTAGGAAGTTCCAAGCATCCCCTCATTCATACATGAATAATGTATGATAAGGTTTGGCCATGTCCCCACCTAAATCTCATCTTCAATTGTAATCCCCATAATCCACACCTGGTGCAAGGTAATTGAATCATGGGGGCAGTTTCTCCCATGCGGTTCTCATGATAGTGAGTGAGTTCTCATGACATCTGATGGTTTTATAAGCATCTGGCATTTTCCCTGTTGGCCCTCATTCTCTCACTGACGCCCTTGAAGAGCTGCCTTCTGCCATAATTGTCAGTTTCCTGAGGCCGCCCCCCGCAAGCCATGCAGAACTGTGAATCAACTAAAACTCTTTCATTTATAAATTACTTACTCTCAGGTATTTCTTCATCCAGTCTGAGAACAAATTAAATGATTTGCAGAGAGTGATAGGCAGATATAGATATCTAGAGACATACAGAATTATATAGCAAATAATCTGCAATTCTGTGTGTTTTTACAATAACAGCTTTTGTAATTGTGATTTTTTTCATATTTCTAGCAGGAAGAATTACAAAAATGGCTCTGGAGATTCCCATTCCCTGGTGCCCACATCCTGTATTATGCTCTCTGATATGGTTTGAATCTGTGTCCCTGCCCAAATCTAATTCCAAAGGTAATTCTCAATGTTAGAAGTGGGCCTGGTGGGAGGTGATTGGATCATGGGGGCAGTCTCTCATGGTTTAACACATTTCCCCTTGGTGCTGTACAGTGATAGTGAGTTCTCATGACATCTGGTTTTCAGAAGTGTATGGCACCTCCCCACGCTCTACCTTGCTCCTGCTCCCACCATGTGAAATGCCTTGCTCCCCCTTTGCCTTCTGCAAAGTGTAAGTTTCCTGAGGCCTCCCCAGAAGCTAAGAAAATACCAGAATTATGTTTTCTGTACGCCTGCAGAACCATGAGCCAATTAAACCTCTTTTTTAAATAAATTACCCAGTCTCAGATATTTCTTTGTAGCAATGCAAAAACAAACTAATACTGAAAATTGGTATCAAAGAATAGGGCATTACTACTGAAATGTGGAAGCAACTCTGAGCCTGGGTAACAGTCAGAGGTTGAAAAAGTGTGGAGGGCTCAGAAATAGACAGGAAGATGAGGGAACATTAGGGACCTGATATAGTTTGGCTCTGTGCCCCCACTTAAATCTCATTTTGATTTGTAATCCCCACATTTCGAGAGAGGGACCTGTAATCCCAACGTGTCAAGGGAGGGAGGTGATAGGATCATGGGGGTTGTTTCTCCCATGCTGTTCTCATGACAGTGAGTGAGCTCTTGTGAGATCCAATAATTTTATAAGCATGTGGGATTTCCTCTGCTTGCACTTCTCCCTCCTGCCACCATATGAAGAAAGTTCTTGCTTCTCCTTCACCATCAAGTTCCCTGAGGTCTTCCCCGCCATGCAGAACTGTGAGTCAATTAAACCTTTTCCTCTATAAATTACCCAGTCTTGGGTATTTCTTTATAGCACTGTGAATGGACTAATACAGCAAACTGGTATTAAGATTGGGACACTGCTATAAAGATACTTGAAAATGTGGAAGCAACTTTGGAACTGGGTAACAAGCAGAGGTTGAAAGAGTTAAGAGGGCTCAGAAGAAGAGAGAAAGATATGTGTTCTCTCCTAAATCTCATATTGAATTGCAATTTCTAATGCTGTAGGCCTAGTGGAAGAGTATTGGATCATGGAAGTGGTTTCTCCTGGTTTAACACTATCTCTCTTGGTGCTATCATTGTGATAGTGAGTTCTCATGAGATCTGGTTGTTTAAAAGTGTGTAGCACCTCCCCAGTCTCATTCTTGCTCCTGTTTCCACTATATGAGATTCATTGCTTCTCCCTTGGCTTCTGCCATTGTTGTTAAGTTTCCTCAGGCCTCCCCAGAATTTAGGCAGATGCCAGAATCATGCTTCCTGTATGTCCTTAGGAAATGTGAACCAATATCAATTGAACTTCTTTTCTTTATAAATCACTTAGTCACATATACTTCTGTGTGGCAATGTAGAGATGGACTTATACAGCCTTCACTTAAATGTAGGTAGAATTTGTGAATATAATGGGACATTACTTCTGTTGTTATGTCACTTTATATTGTCAAAGGAACTTTTCAGATGAAATTAAGGTCATTAATCAGTTGAGTTTGAGTTAATAACAAGAGAGATTTTCTTGGGTGTGCCTGAACTAATCAGGTGAGTCCTTAATATAGACTAAAAGCAGCAGCAGATACTCTCCTGCTGGCTTTGAGGCAGCACCCTACCATGTTGTAGACAGGGCCATGGAACATGGCCAGGAACAGCTATCAGCCTCTAGAGAGCCGAAGGCCTCAGTCCTACAACAGCAAATAACTAAGTTTTGCCAACAACCTAAGGGGGCTTGGAACTGAACGTTTTCCTAATTAAACCTTTAAATAAGGATACAGCTCTGCCTCCCAGGCTGGAGTGCAGTGGTGTGATCTCAGCCCACTGCAGCCTCCATCTCCCAGGTTCAAACTATTCTCCTGCCTCAGTCTCCCAAGGAGCTGGGATTACAGGCATGTACAACCACACCCAGCTAATTTTTGTATTTTTAATAGAGATGGGGTTTTGCAATGTTAGCCAGGCTGGTCTCAAACTCTTGACCTGGTGATCTGCTCGCCTTGGCCTTCAAAGTGCTAGTTATAGGAGTGAGCTACAGGAGTGGTTACAAAGTTACAGGAGTGAGCCACAGTGTCTGGTCTATTTTTTTTACTTTTTGATTATGGCCATTCTTGCAGGAGCAAGGTGGTATCATATTGTGGTTTTGATTTTCATTTCCCTGATCCTTAGTGACATTGGGCATTTTTCCATATGCTTGTTGGCCATTTGTATATCTTCTTTTGAGAATTTTCTGTTGGTGTCCTTAGCTCATTTTCTGATGGGACTGTTTTTTTTTTTTCTTGCTAATTTTTTGAGTTCCTTGTAGATGCTGGATATTAGCCCTTTGTCAGATATATAGATTGCAGATTTTCTCCCACTCTGTGGGTTGTCTGTTTAATCTGCTGATTGTTTGTTTTGCTGTGCAAAAGCTTTTTTTGGCTTAATTAGGGCTCATCTATTAATCTTTGTTTTTATTGCATTTGCTTTTGGGTTTTTGATCATGAAGTCTTTGCCTAAGCCAACATCCAGAAGGGTTTTTCCGACATTATCTTCTAGAATTTTCATAGTTTCATGTCTTGATTTAAGTCCTTGATCTATCTTGAGTTGCTTTTTGTATAAGATGGGAGATGAGGATCCAGTTTCATTCTTCCTCATGCGGCTTGCCCATTCCCAGCACCAGTTGTTGAACCGGGTGTCCTTTCTCCACCTTTTGTTTTTGTTTGCTTTGTTGAATACCAGTTGACTGTAAGTATTTGGATTCATTTCTGAGTTCTCCATTGCATTCCATTGGTCGATATGTCTATTTTTACACCAGTGTCATGTTGTGTTGGTGACTATGGCCTTATAATACAGTTTGAAGTCAGGTAATGTAATGTCTCCAGATTTGTTCTTTTTGCTTAATCTTGCTTTGGCTATGTGGCCTCTTTTTTTTGTTCCAAATACATTTTAGGGTTTTTTTCTGGTCTGTGAAAAATGCTGGTGGTATTTTGATGGAAATTGCATTGAATTTGTAGACTGTTTTTGGCAGAATGGTCATTTTCACAATATTGATCCTACTCATCCATGATCATGAAATGTGTTTCCATTTGTTTGTGCCATCTGTGTTTTCTTTCAGCAGTGTTGTCTGGTTTTCCTTGTAGAGGTTTTTCAACTGCTTGGTTGAGTATATTTCTAAGTACTTTTTTTTGTAGCTATTATAAAATGGGTGAGTTCTTGATTTGATTCTCAGCTTGCTAGCTGTTCGAGTATAGCAGGGCTACTGATTTGTGTACATTAAATTTGTATCCTAAAACTTTTCTGAATTCATTTATCAATTATAAGAGCTTTTTGGATGAGACATTAGGGTTTTCTAGGTATATGATCATGTCTTCAGCAAACAGGGACAGTTTGACTTCCTTTTCACTGATTTGGATGGCCTTTATTTCTTTCTCTTGTCTCATTGCTCTGGCTAGAATTTTCAGCAATATGTTGTATAGAAGTGGTGAAAACAGGGATCCTTGTCTTATTCCAGTTCTCAAAGAGAATGCTTTCAACTTTTTCCTGTTTATTCTAATGTTGGCTGTGAGTTTGTCATACATGGCTTTTATTAGCTTAAGGTATGTTCCTTGTATGCCAATTTTCCTGAGAGTTTTCATCATAAAGGGATGCTAGATTTTGTCAAATGCTTTTTCTGCATTGATTGAGATGATCATGTGATTTTTGTTCTGTTTATGTGGTGTATCACCTTTATTGACTTACAGATGTTAAACCATCCCTGCATCCCTGGTGTGAATCCTACTTGATAATTGTGGATTCTTTTTTTGATATGCTGTTGTATTCACTTAGCTTGTATTTTGTTGAGGATTTTTGCATCTCTATGTTCATCAGAGATACTGGTTGTAGTTTTCTTTCTTTGCTATATCCTGTCTTGGTTTTGTTATTAGGGTAATACTGGCTTCATATAATTATTTAGGAAGGATTCTCTCTTTCCCTATCTTTTGGAATAATATCAATAAGATTGGTACCAATCCTTTGAATGTCTGATAGAATTCAGCTGTGAATCTGTCTGGTCCTGGCTTTTTCTTTCTTTTTTTTTTTTTTGTAATTTCTTAATTACCATTTCAATTTTACTGCTTGTTATTGGTATGTTCAGAATTGCTATATTTTTCTGGTTCAATGTAGCAGAGTTGTATATATTTAGGAACGTATTCATCTCCTCTAGGTTTTATAGTTTATGTCTGTAAAGGTGTTCATAGTAGCCTTGAATGGTTTTTTATATTTCTGTGATATCCTTTGAATATCTGCTGTTTTGTTTCTAATTGAGCTTATTTGGTTTTTCTCTCATTTTTTCTTGGTTAATCTTGTTAATGGCCTATCAATTTTATTTATCTCCTCAAAGAACCAACTTTTTGCTTTATTTATCTTTTGTATTTTTTGTTTGTTTCAATTTCATTTAGTTCTGCTCTAATCTTGGTATTTCTTTTCTTCTACTTGGTTTGGGTTTGGTTTGTTTTTGTTTCTCTAGCTCCATGAGGTGTGAACTTACATTGTCTGTTTGTGCTCTTTCAGACTTTTTGATGTAGGCATTGAATGCTATGCATTTTCCTCTTAGCACTGCCTTTGTTGTATCCCAGTGACTTTGACAGGTTGTGTCATTATTATCATTCAGTTCAAATAATTTTTTAACTTCCATCTTGATTTCATTGTTGACCCAATGATTATTCAGAAGCAGGTTAATTGATTTCCATGTTTTTCATGGTTTTAAGGGTTCCTTTTGGAGTGAATTTCCAATATTCTTCACTGTGGTCTGAAAGAGTACTTGCTATAATTTTAATTTTTAAAAATTTGTTGAGATTTGTATTGTGGCCTATCATATGATCTGTCTTGGAGATTTTTCCATGCACTGTTGAATAAAATGTATATTTTGCATTTGTTGGGTAGAATTCTGTAAATATCTGTTAAGTTTATTTGTTCCAGGGTATACTTTAAGTCCATTGTTTCTTTGTTGACTTTCTGTTTTGATACCCTGTCTAGTGCTGTCAGTGGAGTACTTAAGTCCCCCACTATTATTGTGTTGCTGTATATCTTATTTCTTAGATCTAGTAGTAATTATTTTATAAATTTGGGAGCTCCAGTGTTAGGTGCATATTGTCAGGCCTCCAAGTCCAAGCCTGGCCATTTTAGCCTTGATGACTCACAGATACATCTCTGGATGGTCTCCAGGAGCCAGGAAGTCTGAAATAACCACAAGTAACCAGGTGGCCACAGAAAGAAGTGAAGCAAGTTGTTCCTGCATCAACTAATTGCAATCTGCAACCATTGTTCTGTTCAGCCTTATGAAAATTTCTCCCACTCCTGTAACTACGTAATTTACCACACCCTCCCCTCTGATTGCAATTGATACCCCCCACCATTATGATCTTTCCTGTTTGTATTAAATGATCCTTACCCTTGCGATCATGCATCTTGTGACTCCCTTCCCCTCCCCAAGATAGATTACCACTTTTAGCTGACCATTTGCCGCAACCTATATAACCAATCCCCTCTCCTACCCCCTTTGCCCAGCTCCTTTCTCAGACTTGGCCCACTTGCACCCAAGAGTGAAATAAATGGCCTTGTTGCCCACACAAAGCCTGCCTGGTGGTCTCTTTATGCAAATGACACACCTGATACATATATATTTAGGATTGTGATATTTTCCTGTTGAACTAGTCCTTTTATAATTACATAATGTGTCTATTTGTCTTTTTTAACTGCTATTGCTTTAAAGTCCATTTTGTCTCATACAAAAATAGCTACTCCTGCTCACTCTAGGTGTCCATTTGTATAGAATATCTTTTTCTAATCCTTTACCTTAAGTTTCTGTGAGTCCTTATGTGTGAGGTGAGTCTCCTGAAGAACCAGATATTTGGTTGGTGAATTTTTATCCATTCTGTCATTCTGTATCTTTTAAGTGGAGCATTTAGGACATTTACATTAAATGTTAATATTGAGATGTGAGATACTACTCTATTTATTCGTTGTCTATATACCTTGGTTTCCTTATTTTTTTTTCATTGTGTTGTTGAAAGAGATTCTATTTTGATGTATTTCAAATATTTGTTTCAAGATTTACAGCTTCTTTTAGAATACAAAAGACATAATCTCTGGAGACCTCCATGACCCCACCCACCACTCGATCCCTCCTGTTTTACCATAGCTGATGTGCTCCTGAAATTGCCACCTCCTGGCTGGAGGCCAACTCACACAAAACCAGCACATTTAACAAAAATACAACCAAGGACCCTCACAGAGTCCACTTCACTCCCCTGCCATCTCCACTGGAGCAGGTGCTGGTATCCATGGCTGAGACACCTGAAGACATATCACACCATAGGACTCTGAAGACACACCCCAGTATCAGTATGGGGACTAGTAGCTCTCTTCAGTGGCTAGATTCAGAAGAGAAATAACAATCACTGCAGTTTGGCTTTCAGGAAGCCCCATCCCTAGGGGAAAGGGGAGAGTACCATTTCAAGGGAGAACCCTGTGGGAAAAAAGAACCTGAACAGCAGCCCTTGGGTCCTAGATCTTCCCTCTGACATAGTTTACCCAAATGAGAAAGAACCAGAAAAACAATTCTGGTAATATGACAAAATAAGGCTCTTTTACACTCCCAAAAGATCACACTAGTTCATGAGCAATGGATCCAAACCAAGATGAAAATCTCGGAATTACCAGGAAAAGAATTCAGAAAGTTGACTATTAAGCCAACCAAGCAGACACCAGAGAAAAGTGAAACCCAACTTAAAGCAATCAAAAAATAATACAAGATATGAATGGAAAAATCTCCAGTGAACTAAATATCATAAATAAAAACAATCACAACTTCTGGAAATGAGACACATATAATTGCAAAATGCACTGGAAAATCTTAGCAATAGTATCAAATAAGTAGAAGAAATAACTTCAGAGCTCAAAGACGAGACTTTCAAATTAACCCAACCCAACAAAAACAAAAGAAAAAGAACTTAAAAAGATGAACAAAGCCTACAAGAAGTTTTGGATTATGTTAAATGACCAAACCTAAGAATAACTGGTGTTCCCCAGGAAGAAGAGAAATCTAAAGATTTGAAAAATATATTTGAGGGAATAATTGAGGAAAACATCCCCAGCCTTGGCAGAGATCTAGACATCCAACTACAGGAAGCTTAAAAAACACCTGGGAAATATACCACAAAAAGATCATCACCTAGGCACATAGTCATCATGTTATCTAAAGTCAAGATAAGGGAAAGAATCTTAAGAGCTGTGAGCATAAAGCACCAGGTAACCTATAAAAGAAAATCTATCAGATGACCCAATTTCTCAGCAGAAACCCTGCAAGCTATTAGAAGGGATTGGGGTCCTATCTTTAGCCTCCTGAAACAAAACAATTTTCAGCCAAGAATTCTGTATCCAGAGAAACTACACTTCATAAATGAATAAAAGATAAAGTCTTTTTCAGACAAATAAATGCTGAGAGAATTCACCACTACCACTACCAAGTCAGCACTGCAGGAACTATCATATTTACTTTAATGCTAACATTGTCCCAGATTTGAGTTGTTGTAGCCTCACAAAACGGACCCCTGTGGTTTTTTGTTAGGTGTGTTAAGATCCTTATTCTGTTTTTAAGCACTTTCTTACTTTCTAGTCAGAAAAAAAAAAGCTCTAGGCTCTGAAGTGTACAGATACACAAATATATTTACATCTATTTATATATCTTTATTAAAAACCATGAGTTCATACTAACAACTCAAGTTCCATTATTCCAATTCAACACCACAGGGTTTGTTTCTTTCTTTCTATATTGTGTCTTCTTTCTGACAGTGAGCAACGTGACTCCTGACATCTTCAATATATCTACACATTTGCTCAATCCTGTAATCAGAATGTTAGGCTTAACCGAAGCCACAAACTTCACTAGTTGCTTCTTATGTGCCTCCCTTTACAACACCCCCTTAGCCGCAGTTCCCTCCGGACTGAGTTCAACTTATCACGATCACCTACGGGCCCTGACACCACCTTAACGGGTATCCCACTGTTCAAAATGCACTCTCAAAATCTTTCTCTGTTATGAAACAGCCAACAGCCCCAGCTGCAACACCACAGTAAAAGTAAAATCCTCCCTCTACGTGCCACCAAGAGAATACTTCTAGTGTAATAAAACGTTAACCAAAGTTATTAATGCTTCCTTCCCTTTTCCTTGTGTGCCTGTCACCTTAGTCCCACAATTAGAGGTATATGAACAGGCCAAATTTCTGTCCCTCCTTCCACCTTCCTTCAGTCACC
>CAUYLG010031422.1:0-55499 GCA_963573385.1 Cacajao melanocephalus | reverse complement strand
GGCAGGAGAACTGCTTTAACCGGGGTGGTGGTGGATGATGTTTTATTATATCATGCCACTGCAATCCAGCATGGGCAATAGAGCAAGGGTCTACATCAAAAAAAAAAAAAAAAAAAAAAAAAAAACCTTCAAGGTCACAGGAAAAATTAAAAGCAGAGGCAAAGCCTGACGGGAAACCTGTAGACTCACAGTGCAGTTCTCACCCATGCCCAGCTCTGGCCTTTCAATACTTTCAAGCCCTGGCTTACATCTTCTCTCTGGACTCTCCTCATATCTTCCAGTACAAATCTACGGTGCCTGTGTGACTGACTACAGTTTAAGTATTATTTACATAAAAATGGTCTGCAGCAGTTAGGTCTTCATTAACTTTGTCCTTCAAAATATCCTTGATGGATATGGAATGTGATATTCTCAGAAATGTGCCTGATTGCTAGCTTCTATCTGGTTGAAAGATTACAAATAACTCATTAAAAATTATGGAGGACGCATGAACCTACAGGATGTAACAGGGTGGAACTGCTGGAGTGGAGGAGTGGTTAATGGAATTAAATTCACACTTTAAGACTTGAGGCAAAACTAGCTCTTAACAGGAAGACAAGAACAGACACTTCTAAATCCTCAGATACATGTGCTAAACTAATTTAGACCTTTAGAAACTAGAATTAGCTTCAGACTCCTGAACAGTGACACAGGATAAACATGAAAAGATCATAAGTGATCTGAACCTCAGTCCTCCCTCGGTGGATCAGGATGGTTTTGAGGACTCTTGAGGGTGTCATTGGTGTTTACTGCTGTGTGTCCTCATTGGCCATTTTAGGTAGGAATGAGACAAACAGAATTGTCAGGCGTGCTCTGTAATGACGGGGCTATGGCACAGGGATGTGGAAATAAGGACCAAGAAAATGGCATATTGATCAATGGCTCAGATTCCAGAGTCAGATGATCCTGAGTTTGATCCCCAGTCCCATCACTTACTTGCTTGTAGTCTTAGACTAGTCACTTAGTGATAGGAATAAGTGGTGAGCCTACGATGTGCCTATCATGTGCCCAGCATTATTCTATGCACTAAAGAAGCAACAATGAATAAAACTGATAGAGCATTCACTAAGCAGGAGTTTAGTTCTTATTGGGGATAGAGAGGGGGTCAGACAATAACTAAGCAATAAAAGCAAAATTTCAGATTGTGATAAGTTCCAAGAAAAAATAAAGTATCTTTTACCTAGCTGGTGCCTAGGTGGAAGATATTTTTAACTAGGTGATTAGGAAAGGCATCTGTAAGGAAGTGACCAAAAAATGGATTATTTTTATAAGAAATGAGGTTTCGCCATGTTGGCCAGGCTCGTCTCAAACTCCCTGCCTCAAGTGATCCACCTGCCTCGTACTCCCAAAATGTTGGACTTATAGGTATGAGCCATCATGCCCAGCCTGAAATCTGCATAAAAAATGTCTGGCTATTCAATGTGTCAGAAGAGTTTTCCAGAGAGACAGAATAGAAAATCCTGAGGCGAGAATGAATTTGGTATAAGTGGGGAAGAAAAAGAAGGAAGGCCAATGTGGTTGACAGGAGCAAAGGAAACAAGAGAAAAAGTGGAAGAAAAATAAGATTATACATGTATAATGCTTAGTACAGTGTCTGACATATAACTAGAGCTCTATAAGTTACAACTTAAAAAGTAGATGAATACAAGGATGTCTTTGGCTGGTAAATCCCAGTAACTATAGGCATCTTCAGAGCCAGCATCCATCAGCAATCACTGATCAAAGCAAACCCTTTTACATTCATTAATGTATTTTACATTTCCTTCAAAGGCAGCTGCGCTTAATGTGGAAATACATGTTCTCTAAGTGCAGAGCGACCACTCATCAAATGCTGTTCATAAAGATTCCTTCTCAGTGATGCACACTTTCTGCCAAGGCTCAGCATAAGGCTCATGCCAAGATACATATTTGCCCAGTAAGTCATAATGGTTTAATATATCAGGGTGAAAATCCACCATTTGTATTTACCATGTTATGTGAATTAATCCTGTATTCGGAAACTATCATTAGAGCTGCTTTCAGTATAATTAATCAGCATGGAGCCTCTTGAAATTATTCTGTATGAAGAGAGTGATAGCAGCTCGAGCCCCTAGCATTCTGTTGGTAGAGAATTTAATTGCAAGATGTGCTGTTTGTCAAAACAATATAACAATATAAGTACATCCAAGACGGGGGTGGGAGTCAGTGGAGGAGAAATAAAGAAGGACATATTATTATGCCTTTTATGTAAGTGTATTTAAAGCAGACACAAACTGCAGAGGTCAGGCATGTATTTTAAGAATCCTCTAATCATTCCCTAAACATATGGATTCAGAGATACCATGGCTTCTTAAACAAACAGCAAAGATTCTCCAAAATGTCTAGAATTTACTAGAAAAGGCAGGGAGTTGTCTTTTAATATCATAACTTACGTCATCATTTTTAAAAGCAAAACACATTTTTGGTGGGAATTTGGGATGAATAACCTGGTGGTTTCTCCTCTTCTTTCCTATCCAAATGACTAAGATGTAAAGGAAGACTGTTTGCCTCCTTAGATAAACATGAGGCAAACATGAGTTTTGCGCTTGCTATTTCATCTGCTCAGAACATTCTCTGGCTCTTCCTAGGATGATTCATCCTTATTCTGGATCTCTGAACTTGAATGTCCTTACCTCAGAACGCTTTCCTGGTTACCTACTTTAAGACAGGTTTCCATCTTTCACCCCACACTGTTTTTCTCTCTCGTAATATCCTGTTTGATTTTCTTTATAGCAGCAGTTACAAGTTCTAATATTTATTCTTGTTAATGTGTACGCATCTTCATTGTGGCAGCTGATGGCAATTATTCTACATACATCCATTTTCTTATGTTTATGGGCTGCACAGCTTGAACATGCAAGCCTCCCTGTGGTTGTGTATGACCATGTGACTGACTTCTAGCCAATGGAAGTGAGCAAATTTGTAAGCCAAGGTTTTTTTTTTTTTTTTTTTTTTTTTAGAGTTAGAAAATAAGAAAGAAAGAGTGAAATAAAGAAGAAAAAAGAATGTAAGAGCGAAAGAAAGAGGAAGAGAAAGATGGAGAAAGAAAAGAATGTAAGAGCGAAAGAAAGAGGAAGAGAAAGAGGGAGAAAGAACGGGATTCTTCTGTTTTAAAAGGCACATGGCACCCTTCATGTGCCCCTCACCCATCAGAAGCTGGATAAAGACAGCAGAGTTCTCTAGAATAGGGGAGGCATAAAACAACAGGAGCCCAGGTCCCCAAATAACCTCAAGGACAATACTTGCTCGTCAACCAGGAACACTTGCCTTGTACCATCATGTAAGCAAGAAATAACCTTCTGCTGCAGGTGAGCCATTCGATATTATATGGTCTATTTGTTACAGCAGCTAGTATCATTCCAAGAAGAATATAAGTCTCACTGGGCAAAGACCTTATCTTTCTTGTTCATCATGATAGACTCACCACTTAGCATTTCAATAAATATTACCAAATACATGCATGAATGTGTGCATAAACATGTCTTCCGTTTACATTCATATATAGTTATAGATCTAACATGCATATATGAATATAGATTTATAGCCAATGGAAATGCTTTATTGAAGAGATAAGATGAATTTGGAAATTTATACTTTACTTCAGTCTCTAGGTATTACGGTATCTATTGCAATGACAGCTTGAACACGATTCTTGTTCTTCCCTTACCACCCTCATTTTGCCAGATCCCAAAAGGAAAGCTACTGATAAAGATTTAAACCTTAAGGTTGAATTGTCTGGCTCCTGTCAGTTAAAAACGAGACTGTGGCATAGTTTTAACATAGTCCTTTGACATTAGCATCTTTTTAGTGTCAAGATGAAGAAAGAGGCTCGTTTAGCCATAAGTGAATTTCTCCCTGTGTCACAAGCTCTTTCCATCCCAACTTGCTCTCCTTTTTCCCCCAGCCTTCCCCATGTCCACCAGTCCTGAACAAAGCCTGTATCCACTGTTTAAGCAAGTTTCTTATCCTAACCACAGCCTAGGGATTTCAAAAGAAAGCATCCTTTAAAAAAAAAAAAAAAAGAAAGAAAGAAAGATTGTGCCAGATTTCCTACAAGGTTTATTCCATTCTGCCTTAAAGTATGAACACAGCCTAGCTCTGTAGAAAGTGATTAATTTCTTGAAAACACTAAGGTCACACTAATTGACATGACCTGTGTAATTAAGCAATCTCTGTTTACACAGCAGAAGCCCAGTCGCTGTGAAGCTGAGTTTGCTTGACAGAATGTCTTTCCATGTCAAGAGATCAACAACCTTTCTTATGTCCTCCTCAGTCACCTACACAGGCCCCTGATTGCTGTTCAGAGGAGACACGCTCCGGCGTTGCTATATGAAGATCAGGCTGGCCGGCAAGCATACAAAGCAAGACAGAGGAAAGCAGCAGCAGTGACCACTGGACAGACCCTGCTTAGTAGGCAAGAGAGTGTGTCTTCAGGCAGATGTGCCAGGACTCAGATTTTCAATATAACTGCGAAAAGCCATATGGACATGTAAGGAAGAGACCAGAGTTTTTTCTGTGCCAGAAAGACACTCTTTTACTCTCCTTCAGAAGCAACAGAAACATAAAAATATTTGAAACCAGCCTTCCAATTAGTGTGCTATGAGAAAAGTGCTAAAAAGTATATGTCTTGTTCATAAGCAATCTTCAATCAATATCATTGTGACACACACCTCTGTTGCCAGGACAGCTACAGCAAAGATTAATCCTCTCTGTCTTGGTTCAGTCCTAAGACTTGGGAAATTTAGTATGATTTCTTAGCAGACTACTCTGAGATGTCTGCGGGCCGCTTTATTCCTACCCCATCTAGGTAAGTGGCTCTCTTCCCTTTAGAGAACTGACCAAATCCTTTACAGGTTAAGTGAAGCTCAGGTTGCCTGCTAAATAATAGCTTGTTTTTCTAAAGTCCCTGCAAGTAAAAATTGGTCAACATGTAGTCGTACACTGGAAAAATGTCCACGTTTCCCCACTTCCACACAGCTCTACCATCTGTATGATGAACTTTGCTTATGTGTCAATGCTCTTTGTGCAGATGGCACCTTTAGGCTCTATTAGAGCAAACATCTCTTTTGAAGACCCCTCTCAGGCTTTCCTGAGATACTGGGTATTCCAGTACCTATTTGTGGGGAGTCATTAGGGCTCTCAGATGTTACAAGATCTCCTTATGGCCTCACTAAATATCTGCTGACAGACTATGGACAATTTCTTTGTTGCTTCAAAACATCAGAAGAAATCTGAGTCAGACTGCTTGGGTGATACCACTGCCTTACCATTTAGCAGATGTGTGACTTTGGGTAAATTGCTTAACTGTTCTAAATCTGTTTCCTCATTTTAAAAATGGTAATAATCCATATTTCCATATTTTTAACAAGAGTATCATGGAGATAAACATGTTAACTCATGTCAAATACTTTGCACAAAGCATCTCACTAAAGAAGCACCAAATAAATGTTAGCTTTATCATCATAATTGCTACCAATATCCATAGAAGTACATAAAGGTAAACACATGGACACATGCATTTAAACATGTGAGCATGGAACATGCTGAATATAGACACCATTATCTTCCCAGCACTTAATGCAGTTAGGAATGAACCAAGACAGGGAACTTAAGAAGCTTGGGGTCGAGGCAAAACAAACAAACAAAAAAACACCTGAGGATTTTAGTGAGTTCAGTTTGAAGCTGATTGAGATGAAGTTCCTGAAAATATCCAGCGGATATCTGGACAGTTAGATCTAAACCTGGGTGTCAGGTCTCAGGGAGTCTGACACCAGAGTCCTCAATGCATAAATAGTGGTTAAGATGCTGTGAGTGGAGAAGATACTGAAGAAAGCCTATAAAATGGGAAAAGATCTGGACCTCAGAAGGAGACTTGGAGAACACCAACATTTATAGCAAGGCAGACAAACAGCATCCCTTGTAGGGAGTTCAGAATGAGTGACTACTGTCATGTAATTAAAGAAAAAAAATTGAAACATGGATTCAAAAAGGGTGTAAAGGCTGCCAACATGAACTAATACAGAGAGAGTTAGGAGTAGTCATGGAAGAGAAAACACTGCAGAAGAAAAAATAAAAGGTTGGGTAAGAGAGATCTGAGGTTTTGCTTTAACTCTCGAGGCAATTCATCCACCATCCTCTAATTACACAAATATCCATGTGCTTGCATGCATGAAACCCAATGTTGATTGTGTAAAACTAATAATTAAAGAAACGTATTAATGTACAGGGATACAAAATAAAATGTGTCAGTGTTCATTCTGCCGTGGGTTCCTCCATCCTCTTCTAGGCAGCAAAGAGTGGGTGATGGGAACAAAGCAGCTTAAACCTGAGATCCGATCAGGAATTTGTCATTGTTAATAAAGAGAGACACGGCTCATCTTTAACTCAAAAACTGACTCTTTGGTGGCCAAGGTAGCTGCCCCTATTGATCTATTTTAGGACCCACTTGAGAATCACAGGCAAGAGCATTGTCAGGGTGCAGATAAATCATATTTATTTGAAAGACAGTATGGACTTTGTGCTGGGCAGCTCTCACGCTTACTCAAAGTGTGCACTTTTTGGGACAGTGGCACTGTCACCAGTAAGAGTCTGTCAGAGGTTATTAGATGTAGGGCTAAATCAGTGGTTCTCAGTCAGGGGCCATTTTGCCTCTCCCCACTCCACCAGAAGACATTTGACAATATCTGCAGACATTTCTGGTTGTCATGATTGGGAGGTAGATGTTCTCTACTAGCATCTGGAAGGTAGAGGCCAGTGACACTGCTAAACATCCTACAATGCATGGAAGCAGCCCCCACGATTTCCCCAAAAGAGGATTATCCAGTCTAAAATGTTGACTGTCCCCAGGTTGAGAAACTCTAGACTGAACTAATGATCCATCTTCAATTACCACATGGATTTTCTCCAAAGGCTTGCATTTGTATTTTATCACTTACAAATTAACTATTCATTCAAAATATTGTTGTCTTTCATATGTAGTGAAATAAGCAGAATCATCATTTTTACTCCATTTTACAGTTGAGGAAACTGAAGCTCTAAAGGATTATAAGACTTTGCAGATATCTATGTTGTGCCTACTCATCTCAGTACCCCTTCTACTAAACAAAGAATAACTGTTTTGTTTGCAAATAGAAGCTTTGTAGATACTCTCAAAAGTAATAGACTAAATTGGTTTCTCATCTTGTATAAGAGCTATATTCCTATAATTCAAGCTTTTCAGACATTTCACTAGTAGTTTCCATGAAGAAAAGAAAGCCCCTGGAAGTTCTATGTGAATGCTCTTTTAGGTTCCCAATGTTATCAAAGTCCATCCCAAACTCTGCTGCCCTAAGAGATACAGCAGAGTTAATTCTGGTATACATAAGGCATTAAGCATGTTTATTAGACACACATTGTTTCATGCCTGGCTATGCTTTGTTCCTAACCCAAGCTTTGGTCGAATGAAATATAAGGCTCATGTCAAAACCAAAGCAAGCTACAAAACAGTTTATTCCAAAATCCAGCCTCACGTTGCAAGACCATAAGCAACACACACTTAGTAGCACCACGTGTGGTTTTGCCAGCTTAATTGCAAAGCTGACTCAAACATAACACAAAAAAATCCTCTGTGGGAATGAGAGCACCAAGTTTACCAGTTTGGAATCAGAAGATGACCAGAAGAAACATTTTCTCGGAAACCACACACCTCCTCATTACTATGTGTCAAGTCAAAAGGTGGTGAGGCCAAGATGATTTTGGAGAAGTACCTCAGAATCTCAGGAGAGATGTCTTTTTTTCCTACTGCATTTGTTCTTTAATGAGACTAGTCTCACCTCCTTAAAAGAAATCATCTTGGAGACTACGAAATATTGACATCCCTAATCAATGCTCAAGGTCATCTCTTTCTCTTTTTCCATCAGAGAATGAAGGTGCAGCTAAAATTTTTCAAGATCCTCTCAGAGATCATACATTTCAATCTACACTTAAAGCTGATTAAATACACTTAAGTGCGTACTTTAAACACCATGCTGTTTCCTTGATGGACCGCACAAGCATACATAAATGGATCATTACTCTGACAGGGAAACTTACATTGACCGTGCATATAACTTAGCCATGCCATTAGGTGGAGAGCAGCACAAGGGTCTCAAGCTTTGCGACTCAAAGTGTGGGCCATGGCTTTGGAATCATACTGCAGCTTGTTAGGAATGCAGAATTCTGTTCCCACCCCAGACCTCTATTAGCATTTTAATAAGATCCTCAGGGGATTTTCAGCACTTTTAAGTTAGAGAAGCACTGTGTCTAGACTCAACAACCTTTCCTAAAATCCAAGTATCATTTTGTGTCTTAGAAGTAAATGCATTTTTTTATGAGTCCTCTTCCTTTAGCAAATGTATAATTAAGGACATTTCTGAAACAGAACTGTTATCCGTCTCATTTTAGAGATGTTATGC
The DNA here is from genome assembly GCA_963573385.1 of Cacajao melanocephalus. NCBI lineage: Eukaryota > Metazoa > Chordata > Mammalia > Primates > Pitheciidae > Cacajao > Cacajao melanocephalus. The sequence continues at coordinate 47,010 of CAUYLG010031422.1, read as the reverse complement.
CTCTTAACAGGCCCATTTATAATAGGCAGGTACCACTAGCAATTTCCAAGATTGGAAGAGGTGAGCAGAGAGAAAGGAAGGAAGAAAAAGACATAATTGTAAAACAGAGCAGTTATACTAGTCCAGTTGTACTCTTTACTCTCTCTCTCTCTCTCTCTCTCTCTCTCTCTCTTTTTATTTATTTATTTATTTTTTGGTGGGGCTGGAGTGCAATGGCATGATCTCAGCTGCAACCTCTACCTCCTGGGTTCAAGTGATCCTCCCACCTCAGCCTCCCAAGTAGCTGGGACAACAAGCTCATTCGACACACTCAGCTAATTTTTGTATAGGGTTGGAGTTTCACCATATTGGCCAGGCTGGTCTCCAAGTCTTAACCTCAAAAGATCTGCCTGTCTTGGCCTCTCAAAGTGCTGGGATTACAGGTGTGAGCTACCACGCTCTCCCTCTTTTCTACATGTAAAATTTTGGGCAAAGAATTCATTTCTTTCTTTCTTTTTCTCTTTTTTTCTTTTTTTTTTTGAGACAGAGTCTCACTCTCTCACCCAAGCTGGAGTACAGTAGTGCAATTACTCACCACAACCTCCACCTCCTGGGTTCAAGTGATTCCCCTGCCTCAGCTTCCCAAGTAGCTGGGACTACACATGCCCACCACCACATCTGGCTAATTTTTGTGTTTTTGGTAAAGACGAGGTTTCACCATGTTTCCCAGGCTGGTCTCGAACTCCTGACCTCAGGTGATCCACCTGTCTTTAGCCTCCCAAAGTGCTGGGATTACAGGCATGAACCACCACACCCATCCAGAAGTCATCATTTCTATGTACTTTACTTAATCTGTGGAGGTTTAGGCATGTGAGTCCATTCAGGAAGCCAAAACTAGACTCAAAGAACACCATCGTCTCAACCAGTGAGCACAGGTGGTACAGTTCCCACTCTTGTTTAATCTAAACAACTCCTAGATTGCAGATACCTGGGGAACCAAGGGCCTCAGCTGCTCTTCACCTCTGGGGAAACAACTACATATCTTCTACCTAAGATTTTTTTAATTCCCTCCTGATATTCATGTCATTATTGAGATTCAAGAAAGACAAGACAGACCTACCTGGAATCTCCGCATGTCACGTGGGTTTCCCGCATTCTTTAGGCAATTTTGGTTACATTTGAGGAAAAATTTCAAGAAGAACCTGTGAAGAAACAAATCATCATGGTTAACATTTCACTTTCTGATATGGGAGGGAAAAAAGAGGTAATTCGCCCCTGGGTTGTGCATTGGATTCTCTTTACACGTTTTCCGAACTATTCAGCATGGTGTTAGAGCCAGTATTTCATCTGTGGCCTTAGCCTTTGTTTTGTATCCACACTGGCCCTTCCTTATGACAGGAACGCTCTTGGCACTGCCAACAGGTCTCACAGAAGAATTAAGCCCCAAGGAAGTACTTTCACTTATACAGAGGGAAAGCTTTCATCATAATTTAAGATAGGTTCCAATTGGATATAATTGTCTGAGAATTACTCATGGTCCCCAACAACAACATGTAATTTAAGCCCTACAAACTCATAGATGATGCACTGGCAAATACATGCTGGATGAATACAAGGATTCGGTAAACACTTTTTATCTTAGCCTCTCAAGTAAAATGTTTTAATTAGTAGTACTTACAAGAAATAAGTAGAATTCACAAAGTGACTAAACTCCTTTGACTTCTCAAATGCCTCCTGAATGTTTTTCTTAAACTGTCTGCTTTAGACACGAGCTAGCTGTTGATTGAATAAAGATTTTCCTGCCTCATTGCCACCTTGGTTTCTGAATTGCTTCTATAGTGAGATTCATGGGTTTTACTTGCTAAGGTGACCAAAGGCCCCAATTTGCCAAGAAAAATCCCAGTTTATACCAGCTGTACTGGTATGTTTTATTAGTAACTACTTTAACTCTCAAAAATGTCCTGGTATGGGTGATAAATTATATGGTCACCCTATAACTTTCTGAGTTATTTCTTGTGTAACCATCACAGTTGTTAAAGTCTATCATGGAAAAGCAGCAGCTATTAAAAGTGCCATATTCTGGCATTCATGTCAGCCACCTGTAATTAAACCCCTCTACCTGCCCAGGTTTGGGAAAAGAAGTATTTCCAAAGATACCTAAGTTCTACAGTCGCTTTTACTATTAGGCCTAGATGTGATGTGTTTGTGGATTTCAGGGCCCAAATATGTCCTAAAAATATCAAAATGCATTAAAATGCTGGTCAATTGAATTCTTGTCATAATTCTCTTTTCTTTCCCTTTCTTCCGCTTTAAGACCACACTGGGGTAAAATCCCCACCTCAACACAGATAGATTACGAAGAACTATCACCCCATGATGCCTCAGTCTGAATTTGGCTCTGACTGCAATGTCTGTCAATCATGTAACACTGGGGTCCTCTGTAACAAGGGCACTGCACGAAAATATACAGAGTTCAGCCAATTTCTGAATATGAAAATGAGAGAAGTCCCAGATGACTCCCTTTCATCCTTGGTCTCTTAGAATCTGCCAAGATGGGAGTATGATGTAGGAATCATTCTTTAGAGAGAAACAATGTTTTTTTTTTCCAACTAAAAGAGTAACATTCAAAAATGCAAATATCTTCCTGAAATGACCTTTTAACAACACACAATATTTGACCGCCCATCAATGAAAGCAGGCCTCTAAATAATCATTTGCCCCTACTTCCAGATTCTCTCCATAGAAGCCAAAGTTGATCAGCCTTTCATCCAAGACAAATGGCTTATGGAACACTGCTGAAGCCCAGCTGTGTGAAACAAAATCCCCCGGTACCAAGACCCACACTGTCATTGCACAGGCAAATCAGCCAGTCACTGATTCCTGCCCACTTTCAATATGACCTATTTGGTAAAGAAAGGGGGATTAAGGGAGTGGCCCAATTCCTAAGTGCCTTTCCACTGTCTCATTCGTCTGACCTCTCAGAAGGCAAGTGCTGGGCAGCCCTGCTGATCACACATGGCTTTCAGAAACTAATACAGTGGAGCTGATAGTTGCGATCCTCCTATCTTACTGGGGTTCAATCCTATATCCAAAGACAATGAAGACAGGAAAACTGGCTGTGCTTTCAAGAATAGCTAGTTAGAACGGCATATTCCAAAGCTACTTTGAGCCCCAGGAGAGGGTTGATTATCACTAAACTGACATGAGAGTGCATGTGGTATGGTGAAAAGCCAGCCATCGGAAACACCCAGAATGAGATTCATATCCTGACTCTACCAGCTACCACCTGTGTGACTTTGGATAAGGAGCTGAATGTCTCTGCACCACACTTTCCTTATCTACAAACTGGGTATAGTAACAGGCCTTACTGTATGGGGAAAATGTGAAAATTGAGATAAGACTTAGTGACAGATACATGGTAGGCACCTTGATGGTGGCAGTCATCGTAAGAATGGCTTCCGTGTATCGGGTGCTTACCTTGTGCTCAGTTCAATGCTAAGAACGAATCCGTTTTCTCATATAATCCTCCCAAGTAACCTCTGCTATGAATCCCATTTTACGGATAAGGAAACTGAGATTCAGAGAAGTAAAATAACTTGCCCAAAGGCTAGGAAACGTGAATCTAGAATTCAAATTCAGACAGTGTAGCTCCAGAGACTGTATACTCTTCCCTTAGCCATCATGCTATGATAGTTTTAGAAATGATAGAAGCAGTACAATAATAATGTTAATACTAACTGTACCATTGATAGCAATTGTACTAATAAGGGGAAATAAGAGTACTGAGTAAATAAGAGTCATGATTAGCGTCATGATTTCCACAACAGCAACGTGAACATTATGGAGGTAGACGTCATTGCCGTTCTCCCTCCAGTGGGCCCCCCTGCTTGCTTCCCCAGGGTTGGTAATATCAGCCGCCTGTGTGTGTTTAAGCCATTTGAGCCCAGACCCGACAGCCAGATTCAGGTTGCACTAGAAGGAGCTGTCAGCACACCCTCTGGCATCTTCAAGTCAGACAACTGCTAGCCACCGTGAGGGGGTCCATCTGCTGCCAAAATGAATTTTGAAAGACAGGCAAACAGGACACCAGCTCTGCCAGGGAGAAGCAGAATCAAGGGAGCAGGGGATCTTCTGCCTCAAAGATGAGCTGGGGCAGGGCGCCTGTCAGCAGTCCATCGTTAGCACAAAAGCTATGCTGGGCATACACCAGATCCCCGTTACCCTAAGCTGGCCTGTCACTTGACATGCTGGCAGAGTCCCCTGCCCGCCCCCTCAACAGTGGATCACTTGCTGAAATTGAAGGCTTGACCATCTGTCGTGGGGAAGACACGGCCGTCAACTGGTGCCTGAGGCCTCACACAAGCCCTTATGTGGCAAAGACGCTCTGAAGAGCCAATTCTTTTGGGGAAAGCCAGCCCTACCCCAGGGGGAGCCTCAGAAATTCTTTCAAAGTTTTCCCCTAAGTAAAAGCCAAGTGCCTGACCCTTTCGGATCACACTTCCTTAAAGGAACCGAGAGGAGTTAGAAGGAGGAGTTAAAAATATCCCCACTGAGAGACAGCCGCGGCACATGAATTTGGGGGATGACTTATCAGGCTAAGTTTATAAGGCCTTTGTAAACTGGGGAACATGTGCTTGTCTGCTGGCCTACGGAGAAGATCTCAGATTCCGAGGGGGCTTTTAACAAAGCGGAGGTTATTGTAACTCAAAACCTCACTTTTGTCTAATGAATTGCTGCATTTTGTGAGGCGGGTGTGTTTGATAAAGTGTTGTCAGGAGAAAAAGTGTGGCAGCCTTACCCTAACTGTGGGAAACTGACCCACAGCAGGACAAAGCCCCTATTGACCCTGTAGAGTTCCAAGGAGTTCCATAAACTCCAGGAAACAGCCTGACCAGGATCAAACTCCTTTTTAACTCAAGTCTTTTTTTTTTTTGGAGGGGGGAGGGAAGGAGGTAACGAGAAACTCGACATCTTTCTGTTAACTTTCAGAACGAATAATATCATCTTGTGTTCATGCAATGCACTAATTATTCAGAGCACTTATATTCCTAATATCTCACTGAATCCTCATGAGATTCCTATAAATTAGGCACACCAGGAATTATCAAAGTCATTTAAAAGGCAAGAAAACAAAGACAACAAAATTAAGGGATTTATCTACAGTCAACAACCAATCTCCTAAACTGGCCAAAAGGACTAGTCATGGTATGTGTTTTCCATGAACTCAAGGATTTTATAAGTGATCTTAACCATCACTTAGTCTAAACTCCTCATTTTGCATATGAGAAAAATGAGATATCAGAAGATGTGACAATAGTCACATAGTTAATAATAAATGTCAGCGCTGAAACTATAACCACATGTCCTGATGTCTAGTTATATAATTTTCCCAACATAATATTAGCTTCTCAAGCCAATCCTATAAGAGCAGAACACCTGCACTCTTAAACTGTTTAGTATACTGCCTCCAATGGGAAAGTGACATCCTATTAAAAGTTGTATTTGAATTCATCAATCAGGCCAGTGTAGGACATTAGCCCATCATGGAGCTAACTGAACACAATAAAAACACTTGTAGAACAAAATTGCTTATTCACTGACATACCTGTATCACCTTTTACAAACCAGTAGATATTAGTATTTGGCTTGAATAGCTTCCACAGTAGTACTACCTGCACAGTAGTACTACCTCCACAGTAGTACTACTTCCACAGTAGTACTGTGCTGGTACTAGCTGACCAGCACAGTACTTAACACCGAAAGGTAACTCTGGACTCCCCCAAAAGGAAAATTAGTTTAATTAGTCAGCAAGATCTGGCTCATCTACATGAGGATGTAAAATTTTTAAAAAGTCACCTCTGCATACATAGTGCCTAGCATAAGACCTGGAACCCAGTGGGTTTTCAGTAAATACTTGCTCAACTAAATGTAGTCTAGGGCCTCCAAGGGATAGAATTGAGAGTGTTTTTACAACAGACAGCAGCAGAGTATACTGGACAAGAGCTTGCATTGGAGCTAAGACAAGCCTGGGTAAATTTCAACAATTCCCTGAACCTCAATGACCTCATTAAAACATGAGAATAATAGTACTTCTCTCCTAGGATCACTGTGCAGCTTTCATCATCATCCTAGCTTTACTCCTTAATTAATTGGATGACTTTCGTCAAATTATTTAACCTCTCTTTGCCTCAATTTTCTCATCCGTAAGATGGAGAAAATAGCAGAACCTACTTTAAAGAGTTAATGAGAATTAAATGAGTTAACATACGTAGAGTGTTGAAATAATAAGTGCCATGGAGGAAGTGATAACTCTTTTCATCATCATTTATCTTGGCAACTGCTTATTGCCTAGCACTCAGAGATGTTGAGACTTTCAGATACAAAAAGTATTCTTCTCTTTTTAAATGTTAAAGTCAAGAAAAGAAGCAAAGACCTATGTATGTACCCAATGAGAACTATAGGTTTCATTGAATGACCTACAAAAAGAAAAAAAAAAGAAGAAACGATCACCAAGGAAAGATAATAATGACTGCAGCAGCTTTCCCAAAGGCTAAGACACATAAAGGGAAGGGGTAATGCCTTAAATCGTGGAGGACTCCAGCTAGTCAGAACTGAAGGGCACACACAGTAAAACTACCCATTAGGCAACAGCTTGTACATCATTAATTATCATGCAAAGCAGTGCAATCGCTCTGGGCTGAGCAGGTTGAGTTTTTAACCTCCCCCAACCCAAATTCTGAAAAATCACGTTTGGATTTTTGCAGCTGCTCTCATAACGTTCAGGCTGGACAGGAAAAGCATCCAGGCACACCTAAACCGAGACATAAAACCCCCATTTGCAATCTCAAGGCTCCTTGAAAGTTCCTCTGACTTATGCCTGCAGATGGTTATGTGGCAGATGATCCTTCCCAAAGATATTCAGGACACGGAGACTTGCTCTGGCCCGATGCAGGAAACAGCTGTGTGGAAACAACGGTGGGGTCCCTTCTGTGTGAGGTTCAAGCTGCTCCCACCCCACACACACTGGAGGGTGGAGAGGAAAATGCCTCATGACTAAAAGGACCTCTTTGGAAAAGTCATTTCCACAGACTGCACCATCACCTTTGCTTTGAAAAAAAATGCACAACCTCTTGCCTCCATGACAGGGCCTACTGCCCAGAAATAAACAGGGCAATCTTTCTAAGAGTGTAAGGATTCTCTCCCAAATTAAAAATATTGAACCAAAAAGCACCTATCCCTACCCAGCCCACCTGAGCTGCCAGGGGCTTTCTTTGAAATGCCATCACTGCCTCATGGTAGCCTTCGAAGACACAGAGCTCCATGAAGAGGTAAACAAAAGTCTCACAGCCATGAAAAATGGACCTCTCTTGCAACAGGGCAGGCCAAAACAGTGAGAAAGAGCAAACTCTATTTTCAATGTCAGAGAAAACGTTTTGGTTCCCAGCACACAGAAGTGTTGTAGAGTACAGTTCATCCATGTGAAAATCTGATACCCACAAGGCGGCCCAAATCCCATAATGCCACGAGGGCAGGCTGAGGAGGCTGAACCCATGTAAGGGTAAAGGTCTCTCACTGCCGGGCTGACTTCCTCTCCTTTTCTGATATTAACATGCATTCCTGAGAGAGAACCTCTTTGACTTAAGCACCGATAGTTCTGTTTGAGAGGTGGGGTGGGCAGAAGGGGAGGAATAAGATCCTGGAGGGAATCCTGCACCGATGAAGCAAATTCTCTCATGGAGCAGTACTGAGTTGTGGCACTATCTTGGGGATCCCAGGGGGAGAGCATGTGGCTGCCCCTATTCTTGGCCACTGACTTCAAGAAGTTTACCTTTTCCACTGGCCAAGGTCCTTCAGCTCTTGGGCACTTCTGGAAAGTGTTCTCAGCCTGAAGGGATGAGCATGATCAACTTGAAAAGCATTCATTACCTCAGAGCTCAGGGTATGCCCTTGAGGGAAGGGCATTATTAGTGTCAAGAACTTAAAAAAAAAAAAACAAAATGGTGTTGGGATAGCACAGCAGCCGACTAAAGAATTTTAAAATGGTTTTAAGGAAAAGGACCCACTCCGCATAGGTCTCCTCATACTAGAAGGCAAATCTGAAAGGCAGGAACAAAGCTTGAGACAGTGAATAGGCAGAGGGCAAGACAACTAACCAGTGGCCAATGAGGAAAGAAAAAACTGCAATTTCTTAGAAATGACACAGAAAAGGGAGGTTAGAGCAAGGGTGCTCTAGCTGAGCACTGACTTCTGCCTATCTGGCCCAACTTACTCCCCTAGCAAGGTCTGACTGGAAATTTAAGAGGGAAAGAATTCTAAGTTCCTGCGTGGTAGAGAAGATGTTTATCCTCAGGGATGCTCTTTTACAAGATTTCTCAAATGCCAAGTGTCTCTTGCCAAAACATATTAAGGTACAAACTTTGGCCCTGGGCGGACCTTTGGAGTCCTCCTAATGATTGGATATGCAGCAGGAATGAGGCAGATAAGAAAACCAAGCATCTGTCTGTCCTTGGAACTGGGGACAGACTGAGGACACATTTGTTTTAAACTGTTTCCATCATATGGAACCTAATTTCTGCTGGGAATCAGTGTTTCTGCAGACAGGTTTTGAGCAAAGGCATCAGGTCTTGGACTTCTGGGTTACTGGTGCAAATCTTTCCCCAGGCTGAAAAGGATGCACAGGCAGGTGGCCACTTTGCTTCAGTAACAGCAACCCACCCCACAAAGCCAAGCATAAAAAATGAGGCAGGAGGAGCCTCAGCTCCTCAACTTAGCAGTTAATATTGCAAACACAAGCACTATACCACGTGTATGGCCCTGCCCTGAGTGCTTTGTATGTATTAATTTATTTTCTCTGCACAACAGTCCTATGAGATTCTACTTCTTTTCTCATTTTACAGATAATGCTACCGAGAGGTAAAGTAATTTGCCCAAGGTTTCCCATCTAGTAATTAGTGGAGCTGAGATTTGAACATAGGCAGTTCGGCTCCAAAGCCCACATCCATTAAACTATATTCTTTATATGTTATATATACTATATCATGGGAGTGGGGATCATTGACCATATCTGGCTATATTCTTATCACCATCACCAGATTCATTCAAAATTATAACTGCAGACAGCATAAACATTTCACTAGAAATGCCAGCACTTTCACTAGATTACAGTCAATTATAAATTTTAATATTTTTGATTTTGCTCATGACCACTCTTACCCTATTTGTGATCCCTCAAATGCATTTTAACCATAATGAGAGACCAGTGGGTGTTCTGGCAACAGAACGAACCCAAATATGGAGAACAGTGGCCAAAACAAAGCCAACGTAACCTGGGTCTCTTGGGAGGAGTCTATGAACATCATCTTAAGGATCAGTTATGATTTTTACCAGTCACTACCTTTGAATGTCTTTCATGCAGACCGAAAGCCAGGGGTTGTAAAATGCAAAGCTTTTAATATCTCCTTGTTTGATACACATGTGTTCAACATTTTAAAGCAGATTCATTTAGAATCTGATGTTACAATTTCACTTTTCCCTTCTAAGGACTCAGAGGGTTTCGATATTAACTTCCCCTGTGGAGGTGACAGATGTCAGAGAGAGATCAAGAAGTTCAAGTCCACAGTAACTGAGGCATATAGTTCTGCCTGGACGCTCAACTTATGATTCTTTTCAAGACTTCACAAAGTATAAATGTTCGTTGTCACACATTCATTCACTTACTCAACCAACAGATCTTTCCAGAGTCCAATATGTATTGATTCTTCTCAGTACCAATTCTACTAAGAACATGATGACTTTGGTTCAAGTTTTTCTCCAAAAGAAAAATAAAAAAGAAGGAAACTTCTTACATTCAAATTCCCAGAAAAACTTTTGATTGCTAGGATGATAGAGTATTCAAGTAATTGCCAAGGAAGTCTGAATACCTTTAAAATATGAATTTGTTGTGGGTGTTCTGGCAGGGGCTGGATCAGTGAATCTTTCCAAGTCCCTAATAATGCCAATAATGTACTCTCCTACTCTTCACCTTTCAGCATTCTTCACTTTAGTCACACCGAGCTACATCCTGTGCCCTGAACATGAAATTTCCTTCCTGCCTTCACCATAGGCTGCCTCCCTGGATCTGAAATGCCTCCCTCACTCCCACATCAACTCAGCACCCCATCATCCCACTTACCCCTCCAGGTGCAGTATAAATGTACTGAGCCCATGAAACCTTCCCAGATACCCGGAGCTACAATTAATCCTGCCACCTACACTCTGTTACAGCGCTTGTCACACTTGGTTTTCACTGCAAGTCCTGCAGTTGCTTGTGTCATGGTCTGCCCCTCTGTGACACTACGGACTCCTGGTAATGCCTTTCCATTCCCAACAGCTCCTTGCACAGATGTACATGCAAAACACTGAATACAAAACTGACTTAAGCCAGTTGCAAATATTAATGGCAGTTAGCTTTGAATTATAGTGCAAAGATGATTTCTTTCTTCTATTTTCTTCTATATTTTCTATGAATAGGCACTACTTTAATGAAATAACAAACAACCGCATTGTAAAACTTGAAGCGAATATCATTCAGCACAGAACCTAGGGATGTTGGCCCCATTCTACAAGGAATAAATTAGGAACTAAAGATTATGAGTGGCTTTCTCTAAGTGTCTATGCTCTAATATTTACCATTTAACTCAAATGTGAACAGTTAAGAGCTATCCATCTCATACTCTGTAAAATGTAGGTCATTTATTAGTTTGATATTACATAATTCATAAATGAGTATCAACTGGGAAGGCTCCACACCATTGGTGTCGTTAAATTCCTACTTAATATTTTAAAGTTTGATGTTAAGAAAGTTTTATCGCTAAGTTAAATCTACCATTGTTTTCCCAACATTCAAGTGTAACCCAAAGAATAAAAGGCCGTGTAACTAAAGTCTGTTTAGTTCTTTCTCCAAAATTCTACCAACCATTCTGTTGACTTTTGTTGAAACCCTTAGTTAAAACTCTTAATGATTTACTATTTCTTCATTCAGCATACTTCCTTAGGTTATCCATTTATCATTCAGTCTGTTCTTCATTCAATAAGTATTTACTAAGCACCTACTCTGGACCAAACATAAGGCATACAACGGACAACCCAGTCCCTTCCCTTGTGAAGGTTCACTGAAGTATAGGTCTTAGGCTGCCTTAATCAGAATTACCTAAGAAACTTGCTCTGGCAGAGAGAAAGTAGGAATGGTATGCAAATTTCTGTACATGGGCTTTCCTGTGGGATGAGTCTTCCTGGACCAGAGGGGCACTTGAAGAATTTTGATGCATACTAAAGCTTGAGAATTGATAGCTAGTTGATTCTTACAATCAACAATAATACCAACACTATGTGATAAGTGAAATAATTGAGCTATGTACCAGAAATAGTAAACTGCCTGGGCATCTCATCATATATCACTGAAATTCAGCATAAAAACTTAAGTCAAAACACTGCTGAGTAGAAATAAAAATAAAATTCCCCCACTCATCCTCTTTTACCCCACCACAAGCTGCAGGGAAAGAAAAAGGTTCCTGGCTGAGCATGGTGGCTCATGCCCATAATCCCAGCACTTTGGGAGGCCGAGGCAGGTGGATCACCTGAGGCCAGGAGTTTGAGACCAGCCTGGCCAACATGGTGAAACTTTGTCTCTACTAAAAACACAAAAATTAGCTGAGCATGATGGTACACATCTGAAATCTCAGCTACTCTGGAGGCTGAGGCAGGAGAATCACTTGAACCCAGGAGATAGAGGTTGCAGTGAGCCAAGACTGGGCAACAGAGCAAGACTCTGTCAAGAAACCAAAGGGAAGGGAAAAGAGAAGGGAAAGAGCAACAGAAGACAGGGCTTCCTGCTTGTCAGGAAAGGCTGATATTTGGAAACTCTGTGCTTCAGGGAAAAGAAATAACTAGAAAAACTCACTTTTCTACCAAAAAAAAAAATATATATAGAAGAAAGGGATTAGCTGAAAAAGCTGTTCCCCAAGAAAATAAAAAGCACAGAGTCTTGCTAAGGATGTAAAGTATTTTGAAACTATTGTAAATCTTTATTTCCCTTTTAATATTCTCACCACATTTGTTCACTTTTCCCAGCACACTCTCCCTTATCCCAATCTCAACGTCTTCATATGTTGCCTGCCATCCCCCAGCCTCACACATCATTGAGGATAATGAATTTAATTTGAGCAATGGATTTCATTGGAAAAAAAAAATCTCTGCATCCCAATACACCACACAAGCTGAGCTCAGATAAAAACAAGTGACTCCTTAATTTGGATTTAAAGCTCAGGACCAGTCTACAAATAAAAATGACCGGTAAGCATCATCCCCCAGGGCACTGACAGTAATCTCCTGCACTCCAAATTATTCCAGTCTATATTATGGACGATCCAATAAGCCTGTGTGTTCTAGTCCGTAAAAATATAAGAAGAAATTTATCATTTTGAAATCATAATGCAAAATAGAGTCTGACACCTTATTAAGTGCTATTTCTCATGGTATCATAAGGATGCTGATGGAAAATGAAACCAAAGCAGTATCAGAGACGAACAATGACAGCATTTAGAGTTTCTGAGGGTGCTTTGTAGCTCACAGGTCACTCACTTGCCCTCCCCACATGTCACTTTTGAATAGCTTCAGTTTAAACCTGAAACCCTGGAAACATAATTCTGGAAAAAAAAAGTTTTCATTTTATCAGAAAATTGATTGATCATTTACTAAAACAAAGGATGCTGGAATGGGATAAGAAATGATCGAATCCAGATATTCTTAACCTACAGTCAGTGGGTGGTCTACATGGCGTCCATGATCACCCCAACACTGTATGCAGTTTTGTTTACCTGCTTTCCTGTGGAATGGGTCCAGAGGCTTTAGAAGGAGTCTGAGTAGACCGTCAGAATCCTTTTTCTTCTATTTGATAATAGTCTGTTATTCTCTTTTTAGAGAACATCTTCACCCTCACTCAAGAGTCTTTACATTTTAGCAGCATAAACTCATTCCACACTTGGACCAAAGGGACACTTGTGGTCTAGTCCTGGCTGGTCAGAGCATCATAACCCCTAACTACACAACTGCTTCAGAGACTGGCATATGACCCAAGTCAAGCCCACCAGGCCCTGTCTGAGCTAGTCTCAGGACTTTGGTTTGGGTGGCTTAAAAAAAAAAGAGAAAAATTTCCATTTATTAGAGTCGAACTCGAAAAGATGTGCAACTGGCATTGCTGGAAAATTCAATACATGTGAGATGAATCTATAATAGTATATAATCCATTCATATTCCACCTAATAGAGATCACTGGAAAAGTGAGCTTTCATAGGTGGGGAGGAGAGAAGGTAGGAAGAGTTTACATCATACAATGCCCTCCAGGAATGGTAAGGAGAAGTGGACAAGGAGATGTTCTAAGAGGGTGGCAGGAGACAAGGCAGTCTCAAAAACTTAAGAGAGACAATATTTGATAGAGTGCTGGTGACTTTTAGGCTCTACAACTTCAATAGTCCCAAGTGTGTGTGCACACCCGCATACACTCACATATAGATACATTTATATATATATTTTTTATTTCTCATAATCACTATTAACTTTCAAAATGACAGAACCATTTTTCTGTTACTGATAACTGTTTATTGATATGAGGATATTATATAACAAAACTACTTTGAAGAAAAGAGAATAAAAAAGTATATAAATTATGGTGCTATTGTTTTTTCTTTTTTTTTTATTGTACTTTAGGTTCTGGGGTACATGTGCAGATCATGCAGGATTATTGCATAGGTACACACATGGCAATGTGGTTTGCTGCCTCCATCCCCCCATCACCTACATCTGGCATTTCTCCCCATGTTATCCCTCCTCGACCTCCCCACCCACCTGCTGTCCCTTCCTTGGTCTCCTCCAACAGACCCCAGTGTGTGATGCTCCCCTCCCTGTGTCCCTGTGTTCTCACTGTTCAACACCCACCTATGAGTGAGAACATGTGGTATTTGATTTTCTGTTCTTGTATCAGTTTGCTGAGAATGATGGTTTCCAGATTCATCCATGTCCCTACAAACGATACAAACTCATCATTTCTTATGGCTGCATAGTATTCCATGGCGTATATGTGCCACATTTTCCTTGTCCAGTCTATCATTGATGGGCATTTGGATTAGTTCCAGGTCTTTGAAATTTGAAGTCTCAAACTCAGACCCTACAGAGCCCAGGAAGGTGAGACAATGAGTGAATTAGGCTGCATGTAAAACCACAGACAGTACTGGGAATTATCAGAACTGAAGGGTCAATGTCTTGTCTAGAGGGAGAGCTTGACTCTTCTCCAGCCAACTGACTCCACAGGGCAATATGGGCACAGTGTTGCCAGACCTGCCTATTTGAAGAGAAGCTGGAAATACTTATGGTTAAGTGTGAAATTTGCCAATCTTCCAAATAACAGACGGGCCAGACAAAACAAATCTGGAAGAAGAACGCAGTTTGCATCGCCTGCCCTAAACTGTAATAACCAAAGTGGCAGCAAGCCATTTGTCTGCAAGACTAGGGCAGGGCCATTTTGTGCCCATTTTAAGATAAAAATAATAACAAAACAAGGACCCCTGTGGCTCCACTAAATGGGACTCTTCTCACTGAAAAACAAACGTAGCTCTTGCTTTTGAAGCAATGCCGTTTCCTTTTGTTTATTTTGTTATTAAGAATCCCGTCACCTGAAATTCAGATGTAGTCAAGCTTGATTTTCTCCAGACCTTTGGCAGCTGACGGGTTGGGTGAAGGGAGAAGTTGGGAAAAGCATCTGGTCCCAGAAGCAAAAGTGAAGGCAGTGCATATTTACCAGCATGAGGCTGTCCACAGACAGTGAATGGAGACACGGGGAAAACCTCCAATACCCACCTGTTCACAGCTGGATTTCCCAGGGCACTTAATTTAATCAGAAGCAGTAAGTTTTAGCAGCATTTTACAACCAATTAACCATGCAGGAAACAAAACTGACTCGGTGCCTTCCTCCCTGCTTCTGATGAGTCTGTGGCCTCAAAAGTCAGCAATTTGGAACTCTCTGTATGAAAGAAGATGCGGTCAAACCCAGCACAAACAAGTTTTATCCCCTCCTACATTTAATGGGAGGACACCTGAATCTGGCCAGGCCTTGTTGGCATGGGAATCGCTTTCATTTTCACATGAAGATTGCCCATTTTGGTTAGCATGTGCCAGGCACTGGGCATTTACACAATCATTCCAATGAATCTTTACCACTACCCCTTTGTTAGGGCCTACCAGATTTCCATCTACGGATGAAGGCACTGAGGTGAGAGGAACTGGTAACAGAGCCCAAGGTCACGTACAAATGAAAGAAACAGGATCTGGACCTAGGATACGTTGTTCATCACAGAGAGCAAAATCTTAGCATAGAACTCACTGATTTCCCCTGCACCGAGTTAAAAGTAAAATCACGTGATAAGAGCTAGCTTCTGCCATTAATGGGGATAAACTTCCTTGTATAAAAAACAGGTATTTGAACTTACGCTAAGTTCTATAGGCAATAATTTTCCACTAAATCAATCATGATTTTTAAAAACAGGCTATACCTTTTAAACTGTGCTTCACTTTAAAAAATCATTTCTAACTTTTCACTAATTGATCCTCACAAAAAGTCTTGAAGTATGTGACAGGGAGGGGATAAAGTCACTTCCCTTTGATGGATTAGTCCACCGAAGCTCCAAGAAGTCAGGTGGCATGGCCAAGGTCACCCAGCTGATTAGTGGCAGCCTCTGGTTCCCATTTGTGAACACCCCAGCCACGGGGGCTACTTTTCATATCCACAGACATGCCAAGCTCTTCCCCACCCTGGGTCCTGGAGGGATCTGGCTCTAGTTCTCTCCCATCCTTCAGGTCTCCCTGAGATGTCATCTCCCCAGGAAAATCTTCCTGCATCCTACATCAGTGGTCCCCCTCTCGTTCCCCATCACTGTCATACCCACATCCTATTATAGTGCTTGGTATCTGGCAGTCAAATATTTGCAAAGTGAATGAGTAAGTAAGTAAATGAATGCCTGATGAATTCTCAACTTTCTGAATTTTCTAACTCATAACAGTGACTAGGCAACAGGACTTTCTCCTTAGCACCTCTTGTCATCTGTAGAGTAACACATGAAGACAAATCCTGCCCCAGCCATACTGAAGGACCCACCTGCTGAAATAAGACCATGGTGGGACACCCCCTGCCCTGCTCCAAACACACTTATTCTTCAGTGTCTTTCTCAGTTGACTCAAGGCTAGATTCTTAAGTATGACAGGAAGAGCCACACGATGTGGAAGATATAAATTAAAATGGTCATAAACCAATAGTTGATTAAAACAAAGTAGAGAGTCTTCAAAGTTAAGAAGAGAAGAAGCTACAGGCAGGTATAGCAGGCTACAATAGGGGTCCCTAGTTCTTCACTGAGTTTTCATCCCTCTCTCTGGGGTTCTTCTGCTGACGGCTACCAGATGTCAGAGAGACCTCCGAGAGAAACCTAATGCAATCCCCTACCCCAATTTAAGCTAAGAGGTATGGTGAGAGAGCACTGGGTATGCTTGAACCCAGTGTGTGTTCCCTCTCAAGCAATCTACTTCCAAAACCATTCCCTGAATCCTGAGAGTGTTTTGAGTGTTGTTTTTGATACAGAAGGCTCTTCTCTTACAAATATAATGATGTTGATAAATTTTTTTCTCAAAATGAAGAGCCTGGGAAAATATGGGATTTTATGTATTTTTCCTTGAACTATGGAATCAAGTTTGCATGCACACTCTGGTGTGGTGATTCTTAGCCAACATGACTCAGAATACCTATTTCCTTCTGATGATGGTTGATTCTTTTAGAGGGAAAGATTGCTCCAAAGCAGCCTAACTGAATACTTTATAAGTGCTAGGCTTTCAAAAACTAATAATGAGGTAAGCATAGCTCATGTTTATACTACATTTAGTACCTCATTTTTGTCCTCACGGCAACCCTACACTCCCCCATCCACTCACCCTGCCTCCATTCCTGTCCCAGAGCTCCAGATAAGAAAGCAGCCAAATCACAGAGAGATAAGTAACTTGCTTGCCAACAGGTAGCTCACGGCAGGTATAGAAGAGATTTGAATGCAGGGCCTCACTAGACAGTTTGTGCTCATAAGAACTGTGGCTGGGCTCTCTAAGAACCTGGGTTCCCTTTGCCACTGTAGGGTACAGCAATATGCCTGCACTGGCAGCTATTTTTGAAATATCAAAAATATTTCCCTCAGTCCTTAGATACTGCATGGTAAGATCTGGCAACATGCCTATCTATTTAAAAAATTAAAAATTAAAAAAAGAAAAAACCGTCTTCTGCCCTTGAAGCAATCACCCCCTTCCTTCGTGATCTGGAACAAAACTACCTCTCCTACTCTCTGCCTCCGAGATTATGCTGATCTGAGGACCAACAGGGTTGGTTGGCTCTAACCCTGTTGGATCCTCCGGATCCTTCTGCATTCCCTCAGCACCCCTTCTGCTCGGCCTAGTCAGCAGTTTTGCACATGCTATGGCTCCCTCCTGGCAAACTTCCTCTTCACCTCTCCCACCCCTTCACACCTGAGCAACACATCATCCCATCCATCAGATAGCACACGCACCAGGGCACTACCCTAACTCTTCCCCAGAATCTTCCCAAACTCTCTCCTCTGTGCTTCTGCTACAATTATTATGTTAAAAATATCAAGTTTTATTCCTCTGTTGCCCTTAAAAACAAGTTCCTACCCATTCATTATGACAAAGTTTTGTAGGATTGAAGTCCCAAAGACCGAATTTCACTCACATTTCAAGTGTAATCTTTTTGGTGCTGTTAATCATTGGACTAGAATCCTGTACTGGGCTATTTATACTCTTTGAATTGCTCGCATTTCTTCCCTCAGGAACTTAAAAAAAAAAAAAAAAGCAAGCATAAGTGCTTTCATGCCTCAAATAAGACAATCCATTCGCCAAGAGTTTCATGATGGGGTTGAGTAGCGGTTTTCCATACTGAACATGGGGGCGGGGGGGAATCCATTTAACTTTGATTTCTTGCTTTTTGCTGGAAAGCTTTATAAGTTGCTTCTTGTTCTCACCTAGTAGAAGGGTCACTGCCTTAGCTGGAATTGTGACGAGCCTCTCCAGAATTAGAGTACTTTATTATCACATTAGTACTGGAAAAAGTCACATAATTAACAGAATTTATCCTCATTTACTCTGTAAAAGCACTAATATTCAATCTCTCTGACTCTATTTAATTACTTTCCTTAACACAACTTTTTTTTCCAAGTTGACCCTTTGTGGGCTCATCTGCAGAAACGTGTTAAAAGTTTTTCTCCCTCTCCTCCATTTAAGTGGCTAGACTGTATTCATTTGAATAAGCATAAAAGGTGCACCATAAGGTCTGTCATAGTTCACACAGTGCCACTGAATTAGCAGCCGTGACGGTGTCACGCTTTTGCTGGAGATCCCCTGTTCAGAGTAAGTGATGACAGCCACCAGAATTACTGTTAATTGTAATATGACGCTGGCATTTCACCGGCTGCATCTAGTGGTAAACTTGCATTAGTTCAGGTTCTTAAGAAATTCAGAAGCTGAGACATGGCAATTCTTCAAAGAGAACAGCCAGACCAACCTGACACATGCTGCCTTCTCAGATCCTGCTTCTTTATACCTGCTTGCTCAAAAGAATGGGAAACACACACACACACACACACACACACACACACACACACACATTCTCTCTCTCTCTCTCTCTCCCTCTTCAAAATAAAGCCACCTCTAGATAACAACATCATCACTAGACAACAATCTGGAAGGCACCAGCTTGCTCCAAAGACTGCATCCTCTTCCTTTCGGATAGCAAAGTATAAAGTAAAGTAACCAAGGCTTCAGGCATGAACATCTACTACAGGCTGAATTTCTGCTCCCCTTTTTCTGAAACACATTTTTTAAATGTGCCTCTGTATTTCATATGGAGGCAGCCTGCTCCAGAAGACAGGGGCTCAGAGGAAAGGAAGAGGGGCTTGGCTTGAACAGATCTTTTGGTGTGGAAGTAGTTGGTTCACTTCTCAGGGAAGGTAAAGCCCTCCTGATGAGGTCAGGGGTGGGGCCGGGTGAGTGACAGTGAAACAGTGAATAAAAAGGACACCTGTCCTCATTCCTTCGACAGTAAGCTTCAGAAGTAGAGGATTCAGGCAGTCTGCTCCTGCCTGACACACATGGGTGTTCTAAAAGACTTTCACCATAATCATTGCCATCCAACAATTTGTTTCTCTACCAAATGAAAAATCAGCCCTTCTCCATTTTCCATACTAGAGACGCATCTCAATGTTAATGTGAAGAAAGGGACAGTAAGAGTTCTTTCTTATCTGTCCTTCATTTGAGTCAAGTGATATGCATTTATGTTGGTTTTTAACACAAATTAGAATCACTTTGTGGACCTCATATATTATATGGCTCACATTCATTGGAAAATCAGAGCTCTCTCTGACCTCCAAGCTTTAGCTCATACATTTTTTTTTTTTTTTTTTGGCCTGTAATGCCTTTCTCTCCCTTCCAAAGTCCCGGTATCCTTCCAGGTCTGGTTAAGATTCTGCCTCTCCCAGTAAGACTTCCCAGATTTTCCCATTCAGAGTCGATATCGCTTCTCCATATACCTGAGGTGTTTGAGGTCTGTGAGTGTCTCTTATAATACTTAGATCATTTTATACTTTGGGTATCTGTGCATGAATCTGATGGCTTCATTTGGCTCTGAATACCTAGAAGGGGTTAAGGGGGTTGAGGCTTTACCGAACCTCACTGACCACACTTGGGCTATTCCTGGCTGAAACTAATTCTCTTGTACCTCCAAAGCTGCCCCTCACTTAACCTTTGGTCAAACACTTCATCATTTTGGCCCCGGAAGTTGGCCACTTCCCATCCCACCTTCAAGCCTTTGTGCATACTGGAATGCCATCTGTCTACTGCAAGGAAATTGAGCCCACTCCTCCAGCCAGCTCCAAATCCACCTTGATCACATTGGCCAGAACAGCATTATCTAAATTCTCCAGGCTTTTGTTGAGATCACATTGGTCACTCAGTACCTTGTACTTGCCTATTTGCATTCACATTTCATATCTGGACAACCAGACTATAACCATCTATGTTTGGGGACATATTTGCGGGAACATATTTTATACAATCCTGTTTCCTCCACAATGCTTAGCAGAATCTTGTTTGTACATCACTGTTTGGTGAATAAATGAACATTAGTCTAATGTTTCATTTTGGGATCTCCAGAGAAATAAGACAAGTATTGATGAATAAACTCCCATAGTACTGCCAAGAAACTTCTACTTCTGTACCTACTAATGATGCTATCAACATAATTACAACTATTCTTATTGTTAAAGTTACTATCATTTGAGTCCTTAATATGCGCAAGGTCATTTGCTAAGCACTTGACTAACATTATCTCATTGAATGCTCACAACAACCCTAAGATAGCAACTGCTAAGGTAGACGCTATCAATAGTCCATCTGTCTGAGGTCACAAATCTAGTACATGAGGGATCCTGGATTCAAATCCAGGTATGACTAATGCCAATATCTGTGTTCTTATTCACGACACTATTTGTAGCCATCTGATCATGATTTGGCGGTATTCACGATGTGTGTGAAAAACGCCTACTCACCCTGGCTTCTGACTTAGGAATGCAGATCTGGGGTATAAAAGTGGCCCCGCTCAGAGTCCGGAGACAAGCCACCACCGTGTGGACAGGAGCCACCTCTCACGATTTCCACTGACCAAGGACTTGGCTGCCATCTTGGCATGGTCTTCTTCAGTGCCACTGAGCCCTTTTCACTTTTAGAAAGACGAGAAAACTCTCACTGCCTGCCTTTCTGAGCCAATGTGGTCAGCCTGAATTTTAAGAGTTGTTGCTTAAGGTTTTGTAAGACAAATAAGTGACATTTTTTGATGGCTCAGACTCTTTTTGCTTCTTCTCCCTTTCAGTCTGAGCCCTCAGCACACCCTGTGTCTCTGTTGCACGCATGTCTCAGGGCATAAATCCCTTTTGCCTCCGAACTCTGGCATCGCTGTCACGACATCCACCTCCAGCACCCTGCACAGGGGCGAGCACAGGCCTCTCACTGGCCTCTCACCATCAGCTGCTTCACCATGTCAGTATCATGGGGAGCAGGACACACATTCCAGAGCCGGGTAGATTAACCTCCAAGATGACACTCAGTTTTAGCTTTAGCCTCCCTAAATCCTCAACAAAAACTTTAACAGCCAGAACTGATTTAGGACCGTAACTGTAAATCTCCCCTCTTCTCATGCACTCACTAAAGGGGTGATGAGTAAAATCAATTTGGACTTTTTCTGGTCACTTGTCCCCTGTGTCCCCTGGAGGATTCAAGGTGATGGGTAAGAACTCTCATTATCAAAAATCTCACTCAAAGGCAGGCTAAAAAAAAAAAGAAGATGAAGAGAAATATGTCTTCTATCTAATGAGGATTTGTGAAAATATTTGAAGCAAAATCATTCATTTATAGAAATGAAGCCGACCTAGTGGAATGCTAAAAACAACAGTGACCGAATGCCCACTCAATTTTTAGAGCCTTGCTGATCAGCAATGGAGCCCTGGCATGAGAATACATCTCCTTTTCACTCAAGTGAGGATCTGCAAGGGCATTTTCAAAAGTAAATAAATGTCCACAAACAACAAAAAAGATCAGTAGAGAACTGAGTCTCTCAAGAATATCTCTGACAAAATAAATCCCATGTTTATGTACACTCCCTCCATTGGCCTGAGCCAGAAATGTTCCCTGAAACTTGAAACCAATGGCACAGGAGTTGAGAGAAATGTCCGGAATTAGCTTAGTCAAATGCTGCCTTCAATTAATACTCCTCTGGTGCTTAACAAGATGCCAGGTCTGAAGCAGTTTAGTTTGACGTTAGCGGTTTCCATTTTACTAGGCCATCATGCATCACCTTGCCTTTTCTTTGGTTATGTGGCATCTTACATAGAGACACCTCTTTAAAATCCCAGGTGGCATATTTTGAAACAGTGTCTAGATATTTTTCTTATAAAGGTTGATTTATTGTTTAAAAAAAGTTTAAAATCCAAAATTCATAAATAAAAAGCACCTGTATCCCACTTTGTCCCAATCCCTTCAATTATATACAAATTTAATAACCATATACAGATTCTATATTCTTTTTCATGTTATTTCATATCTTCAAAATGTGATTATTTTATTCCATAACATTTTCTCATATACAGTAGATATTCAAATGATCTCCTAATGTTGGATTACTTTCAGATTTTTTGCTATGATAAATAATTCCTTGGTGAAGATCCTTGTATGTAAAATTTTGTCTGAATATCCAAGGATTCCCTTAAAATAATGACCTAGGACAAGAATTTCTGAGTTAAGGGTGGCAGATTGCTTGAGAGGGAGGCTAAAATAGTTTCACTGAAAAAAAAAAAAGTTGGCATAGGTCAAAGTAGCTTGAGATTCAGCCAAAGTAAGCTGGGAAAACTTCAAAAAGTGGCCCGATGGTGTAAATGCTTTTGATAAGTTGGGTCCCAGGGATATCAAATGTTTATTAAAAAAAAAACAAAAACACACAAATAAACAAGCAAAAACTGCAGCAAAGCAAGCAGCACATACTACATATCCATAGATCCAACCTGTTTTCATCTGCCATCATAAAATGCATTGAAACCCGTGACAGTGTTGTCACCATCATGGGCTAGAAGTAACCACAAATGAAGGCTGTCTCACAGAAGCCCCTACGTGCCACTGTGTTTGTTCCACTGTGCCTGCTACACGGTTGAGGAAAGGACTCAACTTCAGCAAAGCAAGTTAATATTGGAGATGGCGAGGGTTTCCACTTGGCCCACGCTACCACCAAGATACCATGCCCAAGAGTAGGGTGAGAGAAAGTTCATTTTAAGTGATCTCTGCTTAAAGTCTTAATGAAGTTATATCCTCCCCGAGGAACTGCATCCTTTGTAAAGTGGATATCATATTGTGAGTTAAGGCTTTATGGAAAATTCAAAACAAGTGACCTACAATATGATTATCATTTTCTTAAAATTATACTGGGAAATTGTTCAACAAGAACATCTCATCAGGAACAGCAGTCCTTCATTAGACTCACCTTCTCCAATGATTGAATTCTACAGACCCTGACTCTGATTCCTGAAGACATTTTGTTTTCCTGAGACATCAGCCTCAACTACAACTGCTATTGCCTCAAATTATATGTGATCTCTTCTTACTGTCTAATGGCAAAAAGCCCATCATTTACAATTTGGTACCAAAAACCCCGTTAGCTAAATCTCATGCCCCCCATCCCATATCCTTCATATTCCTTTATACTAACACTAAAGGTGTGTAACCCTCATGCTTATGGTTTGGAAGTCTAACTCACTTGACTTTTCCTAAACCCTCCGATCTCTCCTAAGCCTCCTTAAATGATATTTCATTTCCCCTTGTAAGTCCTCACCCCTGCCTATTCCTGGACTAAAAAAATCCTCTGTATTTCAAGAATGATCACAACTCCTACCTCTCCCTCTAAGAAGCCTTCCCAAGTTCCTCCAGGCAGACATAGAACATCCCACCTCAGTTTTCCATGGCACATTCCTCCAGAATCACATCTGTCACATTGCTCCATGTCCGCCACTTACCAATCTCCCCCAACTAGAGAGAAAGATTCTTGAAGGTAACAACCATGTATGTTCATCTCTGTATCCTCAGAACCTGAGACAGAGCTTAAAAATATCTGCTTGATTCTGAAAAAACTAAATGATAAAATGCTACCTACGATTAAGAAATAATTGAGAATCCAAAATAAAGTAACGGGCACCAAGAGCCTGATGATGCTCTAGCTGTAAACTATGTGTGTGAGCAGAGCATCGTAGCTAATTGTCAAAAATCATATGCTGGAATGTTTGCAAAACCAAATTGTACTAATAAAAAACATCTGCAGCTTTATACTATGTGGCCATAATCTTGATTTTTTCATAAAATGCAGAATATCATTTCTAACAATAAATACAAGCTCTGTAAAGTCTCATTAGTGTAACTCAAACTTCTTCTTTGGTGCATTCTAAACATATTTTACATAAATGAATGCAAAGTCTCATGAAAATACACAGAAACCTGAAGCTCAATGGCAGCAGATGTAGAGACTCCTCACAGAGTTGCTGAGGGGGTAAATCAAAGCTAACTCAGGGGCCATGCATGGTGACTCATGCCTGTGATCCCAGCACTTTGGGAGGCCAAGGCTGGTGGATCACCTGAGGTCAGGAGTTCGAGACCAGCCTGGCCAACATGGCAAAACCCCGTTTCTACTAAAAATACAAAAAAGTAGCTGGTTGTGGTGGTGCATGCCTTTAGTCCCAACTACTAGGGAGGCTGAAGCAGGAAAATCACTTGAACCCAGGAGGTGGAGGCTGCAGTGAGCTGAGATGCTGCCACTATACTCCAGCTTGGGTGACAGAGCGAGAGTTCATCTCAAAAAAAAAAAAAAATCTAACTCAGGGGTCACCTTAGATATGAATGCTGAGAGTACTGGTTTTTAAACTAACCAAGATCTGGCACTGGGTTTATTTAAAATCTCAAATAATCTCTTGTCTTTCTGCCAAGGCAAAGGAGCAAGGGGAACTGCTGTAAAAATGAGGTGCTTGTGGACTACAAGAATGTGGAAGAAATATTGGGGTTGTCCACATAGCTTTTCACCCAAAGAACAGATCCCTTCCCCAGTGTCCCCGACAAATGATTGCTCTAATAGCTCTATGCCTGGCCTGGTTGCTGGAGTAGAGAAGATAGGAGAGCTCTCTTCTTCCATTGACTGACTTTCTAGTGGGGAAAAAAGACAAAAAACAAGTGAAAGACTCACAAGTCAAAAAAGAAAATGTCTGTTATTGATCTGAGCTATCAGAAAAGAAAGGATGGCAGAGGGAAAGTGATTGCTGCCAGAAAAGGGAGAACTTAGAAGGGAAGATCTTGGAAATGATGATGTCTTGTCTGGGACTTGAAGGGCAAGAAGGAGCCAGCCGTGCCAAAACCCAGAATAGCATTCTAGTCCGTACAAAGGCCAGTGTGGCTGCAGCACAGTGAGGCAGGAAGAAGGTGATGCGAACGCAGTTCCAGGGCAGGCAGGATCTTTCCAGCCGTAACAGAGAGCAGCCCGTCACCGGGAGGTGGTCCTTCCCATCCGAGCTGGACAGCTCTGCCAGGACATGCCCTCTTCCTGAAAACTGAATTTTGCCCTCCTATCATTCACCTTCAGAAACTTCAGTTTTGAGCTGAGGTTCAGATAGCATTACATCTCCTTGTTCCCTGAGACAATCCAAAAATAATTTAAATCAGAGAAATTGGCCACCTTCTCTTCCCAGGACTCTTTTCCAGGATAAGTCTACTTTAGTCCTTCATCCCTTCAGGATAGGATTCACAAACCCTTTCCATCCTGTTCACCCGTTTCCAACTACTCTCTAATTAGACAACACTCCTCTTCAATTACGCCAGAACTGAGCAAGCCTCCAAAATGTTAGAGGCAGTGCAGCAGGTTGGTTATGACACGAATTTGGTTAAAAAATGTTCCAGTCTGGGCCCTACCACTTATCAGTTGTGTGACCTTAACCAAGTCACTTAACCTCTCTAGACTTCTGCCTCCTCAACTGTAAAATGAGAACTATAATACCTACGTTGAAGCATTATTCTGAGAAATAAGTAAGAGAATATATGTAAAGTTCTAAGGGCTATGGATGGCATATGTTAAATGCTCAGTAAGGTTAAGCTAGTACTAATTTGATGATGATAATAATGGTAATAATGAGATCACAATCATTCTCCATCTTGATCTAAAATCTGTATTTGTTCAAATTCAAGTTTAAGACGTGTGTTGTGTTTGCAGTAGTAGGGTAGGGAAATAGCAGCCATATACATTCTTATTGAACCTTTTCCCCCAGATCTTTTGCATATAATACAATCACCTTAATCTGATCACAGTAACAGAGAAAGATCAATAAAGAACTAAACCATAAAATTGGATACATCTAGGCTCCAATTACTGCAGGAATATAACCATCTCAATATTACTCAGATAATACGGCAAATACTTAAACAATGTCTGCAGATCACCTTCCTGGAGGCAAGAGAAAGGTCTTATCCACCCTCATTGGAGCAAATATGTTAGTCCTCAATACTAGAGTGCAGAAAGCGGGAATTTAGTTAGAGGTCTCTCTTGGCTAATGGTATCACATTTGATGATCAAACTCACACAATGTTAGATCTCAAAGGGACCCAAATGAAACATATCATAGGCATGGAAATGGGAGCTCGGAAAGGTGAAGGCACTTGCCCAAGGCCACAAAGCTAACTTGGGTCAAAGCTGGGACCCTTCATCTCTTCCCAGAAGCCATCCTAGGCAAATCAGTTACAGAACTGAGACCCTCTGGACAGGTCCTCTTGATCGCCTTCAAAGTCTTCTTGTAGAAATATCCTCGGAGACAGGAGAGAGTCAGGCTCCCCCATTTCCATGGTTTGTAACCCTAACTCATCTGAACTCAGAGTTCCTCAGGGAGTAGAAAGTCAAGGCTGGCATTTCCAAAGCTGCATAAATCTCTCACCTAAGGAACGTCATCATTTTTCTCTTGTCACAACCCTTCCAGCCTAATATTTGACAGCTCTGATCAGGTACTGTCCAAACATTTATTAAAACATTTTAAATGATGAATATATCCAATTATTACTATTAATGTAGCTAATACTGACTAATGAGGGGGAAATGCAGGAGCCAGTGTCCCGCAATTCATTACCCATGCCTTGTCAACAATTCAAAGCCCGAAACCTAATCATCCATACCGGGCCCTGTTATATTTCACACGTCACTTTTAATAAGTCACTCAGTGCCTATAAATTAATGTAACATGTCGGCGTTTATGAGTACGGCTTTGTCGCTGTTAACAAATGATGTTCTGGCCCAGTCTACAGCAGCTAGGCAGTGACGAATGATGGAAGATGATTTCTTTCCAAACTATAAACTATACACTGGGGACTGCAGTATATATATACATATATATATATACATATATATCTCCACATAGTGCATATGTCTAAGCACACACAGACCTACCACACAAACTAACAAAGCATGCCAACATACACAGAGGCCCAATCATGGAATAAATATGATGCATAATTTTTGACGAAGAGCTGTGCAACATCCCCTGTACTTTCTTCTCTAAAAGGTTAAACATGCAGCACTGGGAACCATGACAGTCCCATAAATGTGGTCAATGTCAATTTCAAATTTGTTGTGACTTCTGGTCTATTGTGTCTGGCCAGGTTTCAAGGCAGCTTGACATCCCAGCTAATAACGGTGTCGATGAAAAGGGGAGGGTTCACATTACACCTAGAATACCAGTAATTAGAGAAAGGGCCTGAATTTTTATGACAAAATTGGTGGTCACTGGGTGTTGAGTTGGAAGAGGTTACTTATTTGCTCCTAAGCAGATCTGAATAATTTATATCTCCTCCTAAGCCATGACTTCATATTTCAAAAAATCATTAGTGTGTAATTTGGGTGTAACTTGACCTCCATATTTTCATGTAACTCAAGGTTCAAGATGGGATATAGTGTTTCTTTAACTGGCGACCCTTTTTTGTTTCTTTGTCCCTGTCAGAGGCAGCTCTGGAACTACAGAGACACTTTGGGTCTTTGCACACCTACACTGAGCACCATACACAGTGACAAAACTCTAGGGGCAAAGAAAGCCAGAGTTCCTTGAGAATCAATCTGCATAGAAGGCCACAGCTCTGTGGGCTGAGTTCTTGGTGCAGACAAC
The DNA here is from genome assembly GCA_963573385.1 of Cacajao melanocephalus. Classification (NCBI taxonomy): domain Eukaryota; kingdom Metazoa; phylum Chordata; class Mammalia; order Primates; family Pitheciidae; genus Cacajao; species Cacajao melanocephalus. The sequence continues at coordinate 19,183 of CAUYLG010031422.1, read as the reverse complement.
AATTCTCCCCACCTGCCTTAGTTTGAGAAAAAAAAATCTCTCACCATTTATTGGAGTGTACCAAGACTTCCATATGGTTAGATATTTTATTATTAATATTTTCTTTCTTTCTTTCTGCAATCCCATCTTAGCTTCAGAGCTAATTATTATAATGGACATAAAAAATGAACAACATTAGAAATACTAGATAATTGAAAAGTTTGAAGCAAATTTTCCAGGGTTGCTATTCTGGCTCCTCTTTGATGAGCATTCAACCATTTCAGACCCCGCCTTCACTTGTTCTTTCTACTTGTCTACAAAACTCAGAAGATAGCATTACCACGTGACTACAATTCCTACAAAAACTGAAATATGTTCCTCCTCCAAGGATTGTATATCTACATCTGGAAATTCTTTATGTAATTCTGACACAAGGATTTTGCTCAAATATCAGGGACAGGATTCAAATAAGAGTTCCCCAAGAAACAAACAACATAAAAATAGTTCCTATTCATTTTTTTTTTGCCATATTCTTCATTCTGTCATTGAATTATCATTAAGAAATAATACCCTTAGGATTTTAATGTCTAGACAAAGATTCCTGTTTTATAAACCCAGAGTTTACAGAGTTTAATTTTGTGTGTGTGTGGCTGAGGGTTTAGTTCTTCCAACCTATGTGTTAGAAATGGTAGGGAGCAAAACATGCTGCTTTAAAAAAAAAAAATCACTCAGGCCGGGCACGGTGGCTCACACCTGTAATCCCAGAACTTTGGGAGGCGGAGGCAGATGGATCACGAGGTCAGGAGTTTGAAACCAGCCTGACCAACATGGTGAAACCCCGTCTCTATTAAAAATACAAAAATTAGCTGGGCATGGTGGCACTCGCCTGTAATCCCAACTACTCAGGAGGCTGAGGCAGGAGAATTCCTTGAACCTGGGAAGCGGAGGTTGTATTGAGCCGACATCATGCCACTGCACTCCAGCCTGGGTGACAGAGCAAGACTCCGTTTCAAAAAAAAATAAAAAATCACTCAAAAATTTAAAGGAAATTAAGACAACAAGAACTCCAAACATGTTTCCATTACATGTTTATTAGAAAAGTACTTCATCTGGCAGAGAACATACTGCTGAGTTTAGTTTTTTTCTTTTTTTTTTTTTTCTGGGATCTGTGAATATCTAGTTCAAGGACTAACACCCTTCACATCCTCTAATACATTAGAGAGAAATTCACAGTGAAGAAAGGGCACTGCTTTTTTGTTATTTAAAAATTGGGCAACATCTGATGCTCAAGAAAATGGTTTCAAAGTATGGCCCGGAGTCACAAGCCACACAGCCACACGTGGTGTGCAACAGTACAGGCTAGCAGACCAATAAGTAAAGTGATGACATGGTGCCCCGTCTCTGGGTGTTTGCACAATTTCAAGCAGTGAAGATGCTGAAAATGCTGCACAGTGGTCAAGGGCCATGGCAATGCTTTGTTGAGGACAGAGGGGTGGGAATGGCATAAGCAAAACTTGAGATGATTTCAACATGGTTGATGTTGAAAGCATTAACTTTTAACCTACTCTTGAAAAGATTCAAAATGACTTCATAGAACAAACTAACAACAATCCAAAGAGGTTTCATGTTGTCTTGACAAAGAGGGACCAAGAAAGAAAAGAAAGATGATGCGTACTTTTCCTTCGGAATCATGAAATGTGGCATTCAAGTTTTTCTCCTTCCAGGGTTGGTGTTTTCTTCAGTGTGTCAGAGGAAAAAGGCACTTGGTTTGGGGTGTGTACATGTGTGTGTATGTGTGTAAAAGTGAGGCAAAAACGAAAGACACCAGAACTTTGGCCGCTGTGTGGAACAAAATGCAGAGTGCTGTCTGCTCTGGTTGCTCTATAAAGATATCACCTAGGAGGAGACAGCTGAAAAGCGCTTTTCCCAGCAGAGGGGGCTTCACAAGGCGCAGTGAGATCCCACTGGGAATAGGAACAATTTGCATAACAATGTGCTGCTGCTTATCCGGGAGGACCCAAAGGATCTGGATACCCGGAGAGAAAACACCACACTTTTCAGTGCAGCCCACTGTAGAGAAAGTCATTGCCATTCAGTTTGTGGGGGCACAGAAGGGAAGACTCCCCCAACCTTTCAGCATCCTTTTATCACATGAAATAATTGAGACCCTCCTATTCCCTCTTCTCCAAACATTCTGTTTCACTATGTTGGTAGTATTCTCTTTTTTAGTCCCTAATTGGCCCAAGTCCTAACACGTACACACACACATACACACAAGTTTTGTTGTTCGTTTTGTTTTGATCTTTTGAGAACCACCCAAATCCAAGGTCTCCCCATCTCCTTTTCACTTCACTCTGCCTTTTCATCCAGGTCAGTGACTTGGAATCATGCATGACACATTCACTACTTGATCTTGTGAACACTGGAAAGACTGTCTTTATTCTTTCATGAAGATAATTGGAGAGTGTATTCTCCGTGCTCTAGGGGATACCTATTTTGTTTGCCTTTTCTTTTGAATGAGAAAGAGGCATGTCTGAGGGTGATATTTATTCCTGCTGTTTTGTTTTGGGGACCAGGTAGGGAGGCTGTTGAAGAAAGCCAAGAAAACCCAGAGAAAGCAAAACTCTAATTCCACAATATGCCAAATACTCATAAAGAGCAAGATTTCATGCTCCAAAGCTGCTACTGTGTATCAACAAGCAGTACACTTCATGCCAAAACAAAGTTTTTTTGCCAAAGCATATTGGCAAGGGCTAGATTTAGAGAGCCCAAAACAGAAACGTACATGCCCTCCACTTCAACCAAAGGCAAAATAGCATTTGGCCATGTTATTAAAAATACAGTGTTCACAATTGAGGTGATGTAAACATTCTGCTCCACTGCTCCAGAAAAGACTGGGCATTTCTGGAGTCCCACCATTTCTAGATGTCATAATTTAGGACAAGAAAATAAAGTTAGTAACAGGAAGCAATAAAATTTCATTTAGCATCTACTATAGACTATGGATGACATTAGGTATTTTCAAATGTTATCACCTTCTTAAGAATAAGATATCTGGCCTGGTATGGTGGCTCACACCTGTATTACCAGCACTTTGGGAGGCCAAGGCAGGAGGATCCCTTGAACTCAGGAGTTCGAGAGCAGCCTGGGCAACATGGCAAAACATCATCTCTACAAAAAATTAGCTGGGCGTGGTTGCACGCACCCATAGTCCCAGCTGTGTGGGAGGCTAAGTTAAGAGAATCATCTGAGCCCAAGAGGTCAAGGCTTCAGTGAGCCATGATTGCACCACTGGACTCCAGCCTGGGCAACAGAGTGAGACCCTGAAAAACAAAACAAAAGAAAATAAAAGGCAAGACAAGAAATCTGAGTCTTATCCACTAGGTCTGAAACCTAAACCAAGATCCAACGCCTGGCTCTTTGCACTTGTGTATATTTAACATAGAGGGGACAGGGTATCAGAGGACTCTGTGCAAGTTATGGGGAGAATATTTGAAGGAATATTTAGTCTGATAGAAAGAAGACTTGATGAGACAAGACGGTTGTTTTCAAATATTTGAACTATTCACTCTTTGTACAAAGCAGCAAACCTACAATGAAAAAGTCTATAGGACAGACTGGGACCAAAGGGTGAAAATTCAGTCAAGAAGAAACACTCTGACAGAAGGAAAAAAAAATACTCTTTAATAGTGAGAGATAATCTGCCTTACAAGATGAGTTCCCTATCACAGCACACATTCTAGAAAAGAGTAAGCATGACTTGGAAGAAATATCAGATAAGTGAGGCGCTCATCTAGCTGCTACTAATTTCCCTTCAAGCCTTAGGGTTGAAGACCAGCATAACCTTGGAGAGGTTCAACTTCTGACATGCAGATTGCTGCAGAAAACAATTAAGACATTAAAACCAAATGCCAGTAGTCAGAAAAAACAAAGTTCTGCATGAGAACAATTCTGTATTTCCGTTCCCTCCCAACTTAAAAAAAATAATAATTAAATAATGTTCTAGACACATTTGGACTCCCTTGGAAAACAAATGCCATACAATTACATTGGCACAACTGTTGCTATTAGAAATAGTTACCTAATAATAATAATAATAATAATATATAGAACAATCAAAATAGGGAAGAAACAGCCGGAGAGTCATTCTTGCAAATGGTCACACGTCTAGGGAGGCAGAAATAAGAAATGTTTAACAAACGGTCTTCTTTAAGTTACGACAAATGATGCTCTGACTTTGTAAAACCCCCCTGGCCAAGGATCTGAAGTCCATCCCCACATGTGGAAACAGGAATGATAAAACCATAAAAAGTTAGAATGAAGAACCTCTAATTTAGTCATGTCTTTCCACAGATGGGGAGACAAGCTCAGCTAGCTTGGTGGATTTGCTCAATGACACACAGTTCATTAATGGCAGAGTTGGGGCTACAGCCTTCCCCAGACCTAGCCTTATGATCCAGGATCTCTTTCTACAGCAATACACCAAATTCACATTTCTAGAATTGAACGGTTAAAAAAAAAAAAACCAGAAAGCACCAGCTTGGAACAGTTATGACCAATGGGTTTGAAGCCTAAAAGAAGGCAGATAGTTGCCACAGCAGGTGCAGAGTACTTGGTGGAATTGCAGCCATGGCTTTTCCAAAAATACGGAAAGTCAGTGGAAAGAATTTCACAAAAAATACTTCACAACCTAATTCTGTTGCCAAAACAGACACTAACACGTAGTCACAGTCATCCCAACCCCATTATGGTCTTAAGCTTCCCTCTCTGCCTTTAGATAGGACTTTCTTATCTACCCAAGTAGAAGAGTTTTGTTTTTTTTTCTTTCTTTTTTTTTTTTTTTTTTTGGAGTACAATGGGATGATCCCAGCTCACTACAACCTCCACCTCCTGGGTTCCATTGAGTCTCCTGCCTTAGCCTCCCAAGTAGCTGGGATTACAGGTATGCACCATTATGCCCAGCTAATTTGTGGGTTTTTAGTAGAGACAGGGTTTCATCATGTCGTCCAGGCTGCTCTCGAACTCCTGACCCCATGTGATCTGCCCACCTTGGCCTCCCAACATGCTAGGATCACAGACATGCACCACCCCATCCGGCCCTGTTTTGGTCTTTTCTCATTTTGGTGATAGAATGGAAGAAAATAAGAATGCAAGACATTCATATCTGAATTTTAATTTTGAAACCTGCTTAGAACACAATTCACTCTAGTCAAGTGAACTGTCATAAGCTCCTAAGAACTACATAATTTATTCCCAGGCCACCACCCAGTGTGCAGACATAGGCATTCACACTGTGATATACACTGGTAGATGAAATAATGATCTTATTTCATCTTCAATCATGCTTCACTTTTCTTTTCTGTGTACATATTTTTTGAGGAACTATTAATTAATCAGAGCCCTGCTACATAGCATTAATTCCGTTCAATAAAATGGGTATGTGCTGAGCTCTTATAATATGCCAGGCACTGTCCCTGGGCGCAAACCAGAAATCTCCCAGAGCATATTCTTTTTGGATAACAAAACAAGCTACTATTTTGGCTTTATCAAAAACAATACCTTTGTCCAGGACTCTTCAATAAAGAATAACACTGATTTTCTTTACTGCCAATCAACATTACTCAACAAGATCCACAATGGCTTACAACAACCTGAAAACCTTCATTCATTAATGATAGTCAATTTCTCCCTCTACTCTGACTTACTGAAGTGGATATGGGACTCCTGTGTCATTAGAAATGATTTTCATCAATACAAGTGAACCTTCAATTAGAAAAGCCAACTGACCAGAACCCCATTTAGTTAGTGGTGATTCTACTGTCTAAAGACAAAGATAATTGAATTGCCCAAAAGCGCATGTCTTTACCTGCAATAGCATCTTAGATTCTACATCCTCCTTTTGCCCATCACTCAACCCTTCCATTCCCTTTGACTCTGTAGAATACACAGATCTCTAGAGTGATTTGCCACTGTTTTGGCATTGCCACAGTGTTCCCTGAACTTCAATCACTCATAACAGAACCTTCAGAATTTTTGCCATTTTTACCTATAATATTATTCACTTAATATTTTATATATACTGACTCATTTCCTTTTATTTCTAATAACTTATTTTTGAATGACACTTTCCATTCCTACTATTAATGAAAACCCGTACTACTTGTCTGAGATAGAAGCAAGCAACATAATTAAAAGTTAATGTAAAAAACAAAAAATTTTACTAAATTTTGGCTAGATACTGTTGCCTACCACAGAGTGTTTATTGAAAAGGGAGATGAAGCAAATGTGAGGGAGGTGGTAAAGGCAGATTCCCAGCAAACAAGGACCTTGGCCTAATCAGGAAAACTAAAAGAAATTTTAAATAAGATGATCTCCTTATCACCTGATTCAGTGCTATTTAAAGTCACCTACAGGTACCACTTAAAAGCATCCCACACACCACCAGCAGTATGCAGGTATACAACGAGCAGCTGTGCGTTGATTAATGTAGGTATGGGAAAGCTCACATCATACACACAAGGGAAGACAACTTGTATGATGGAAAGAAGGCTAGAGAGAAAATATTGATCAACCTAAAGAGAGGAGATGGAGGAGGGTTTGCTAGTGATTTGTATAGAGCTGGAAGTTCCTAGACCAGGGGAAAATTCATGAGTTTCCACTGGTAGAGGAGAAAACTAAAATGTATCAGCAGTAGGTTATGAGCTGTCATTAATTTTTCTGTTTTTCCTCTTTAAACATGGATACTGATAATGAAATACCAGAAAGTACACTCTGTGGCGCATCTGGCTTTTCATATTTATTAACATTGACTTTTGAAACTAAATAAAACAAAGAAAAGAGAGAGGAGATACAACTATAGCATGTTCCCACCCTCAAATAAATATCAAAAGAGTATAATGTATGTGGGAGAAAGATCAAGTTGGCAGAAAAGGGAAAGGAGAATTAGGAAAGCAAAATATATAGGTGCAGAGAAACTGTCACACAGTGAATTGAGGCTCAGTATTTAATTAGGGACAGCACGCTTACAAGGCTCTTGGTAAATGTCTGCCGAAACCAACCACGTGTTGGTTAACACTGAGACATACAAACTGATCAATAGTACAAAACAAAAGGGCTCAGGTATGCATGTAAAGTCATACATCATTTCAATAAATTATGCTGTGTGTAGACAGGTTTTTTTAGAACAATCATTCTGAGATCAAAAGCTAAATCATCTCAGCCACATCTTGATTTCTGCAAAACTCGGCAGAAATTATGAGGCTTAACAGCGTTCTGACAATTAGCATATTATAAATACAAAAATGATATATTAAGGGAGAGGAGGAAAAAAAGGCCAGCGTTTTACACCTACAGTAATATAATTCCACTACTTAATGCAAAGTAACAGGCCTCAGAGTGTTTGGGATCCTCTTGTATGGTGTTATCTTCTCTATCAGTAAATGAGACTATGTGAACAGTACAACCTATAAATAATTCAAGGCCTGAGATGGCAATTATAGAACCATGCACAACTAGCATGAATATTTTATGAAGGCTAAAACAGCTCTCAGAATGAATCATGGAGAGATGAACACACACACGGGCACACGCATACACACACACACACACACACACACACACACAGCAATTTTGGCCAAATTGTATTTCCAAGACAAGGCCTCTCTTTGATCTCTAGAATACCTTTATTTTATGGAAAGAGGCGGATAGTTATATATTTTTTTTTCTTGAATTTATTTCCTAAAATCCAAACAGAGGAATGAAGGCATGAATTTGTCTATTGGGTAGAAGAGCTTGAAACCGAGGAACAAGGACAAGCCATTTTTAACCTGAACTTCTGCAGATAATTCCAACTGATTTTTTTTAACCTCTCCAAATGGACTCTACAAAAAGTACCAAGTTCCAATGTATCAAAATTGAAACTGAAACCAATGTCACTTCTTCATGAGCCAAGTAAGAACACTTCCTAACCAAAAACTTCCCTCATATAAATAAGCTTTTATTTCTAATTAGTCCTTGAGGAATACCTGTAATCCCTGCTTTCACTACATTCATAAGACAAAACAAATATTACTGAGCCATAAGCCTGAGCAAATAAGCTACTATATTTAAAAGTAGCAGCCCAGATGTCATACTCTATTAGGAAATGAGCAGTGCCTAACTCCTGAGCTGTTTCTGTAACCAAAGGATGTGCACGGCTGAAAACAAAATGAAATCATGTGAATTCACGTCTTGATTCCTCTGTGCAATGTACTTGCGCTATTTGAATAAGAGTTAATATTCATTTGAATTTTACAGAGATTGATATTCATCTTTTTCACCTGCCTCTTATTTACATATACCCGGATAATATCCATGTGGTTACAGAAAACACCACTGTTTTCCTAAAGTCAAGTTTAGCATAACTCATTTTCTTAACTACAACCTAAAACTGTAAAGACTTTTCCCAGTCCCTGCACAAAAGAACCTTACATTTATGACCCTTTTGGTGTGAATATGTGCTCCTTTCACCTGATTGCAACAAAAAGAATGGAACTTTAGAACTCTAGGATCTTGCTGTAGGAAGGAACCTTAGATACCTTCTGATCCCCTGCTTCATTTTGTGGATCAGAAAAGTTTAGAGGCCAAAAAACTGTTTCATAGCATATTCAGAATCAAATGACTAGTCAAAACACCAGGGCTAATAATATAAAATATAATAATATTAGCAAGAATAAAAATCAGTGACAACTTCAAGTATTTACAGTGAGCCTGCAATAAGACAAGTACCTTTGCAGGTATTTGTCTCCTTTAGGTTCCTGATATGTCTAACAGGTAGTACTTTTATTGTCTCCATTTAAGGATATGAAAACTGAGGCTTACAGAGATTCATGTATCTCCTACCCTCAATCCCACAACCCCTTTCTCTCTACTGTACTCTTCAGGAAGTTACATCAGAATTCTCTACTTGAGTCTTGGCTATAAGACACTTTTTATTACATGGACCCATTGTTACTGGAGACTTCCTAGATGCGAGACACACTGATGTTTTCAGTCTCACTGAGCCTGCTGCTTCGCGAGACCTCCAAGGGCTCAGAGGAAAAAGGAAGCTCCTACTACTTACACTGCAAGAAGTTCAGAAAAAACAATTTCTTTCCATAAAAAGTTTCACGTTGCCCTATTATTCAGTTTAAGAAGTTCAGAGCCTCTGTTCCATAGGCCCTGCCTTTTGTGTTGGATTTGGAGGCATGAAAATACCTTTAGAATTTGTAAATCTCAGGGCAACCAAGTGAAACGCCACCTATCACAGCAGCTGGAGGGCAGGCCAGTGGTATGCTTTGATAGCCCCCTTTTGATTGTATTAATACAAAGGAAATTTTAAAATAGCATGATTCTCTCCCTCTCTTCTGCCCATGCCCAGCTTTGGATTTTCATAACAGGAGGATAACAGAGAGGTCTTTTTACATTCGTGCATTAGCCAGGTATAAATATAACTACCCTGTTTACTGTTTTCTTTTAGGTGCTCCCAAATATGCGTGGCTTTAGACCAACAAAGTCAGAGAAATACCCTGTTCTATTGTAAAAGTGTAAAGAACTGAGCAAGTGAATTGGCTTCTGGCATGTGTTTGCTTGAAGCCTCCACCTCCACCAACTCCTTTTCCTACTGTGCCCAGGTTCACTTCAGAACCTCATCCCACAGTTCCAAGCCCAACTAAGAAGGTGCTGAGAAGAGGAAATCCAGTAACTGAATACAAGCCACTCTCTGTACTCTTACCTCTATTCTTCGTGTATTCTTTAGGGAGCTACAGTGTCACTTACTAGATGCATGCACCTGAATGGGTTAATCTTTTCTTTTCCTTATTTCGACAGCCATGTTTACGTTTTAAAAAGGCGAGGAGAGGCACAGTGTAGCACTGGAGTGCTGACTGCTAACACATGGGCTATGCTACATCCCGGCAAAAAATTTCTCTCATACTTGTACCAGCATCCCAGCCAAGATCAACACCATGGGTTTGATTTTCTTCATCATGAATTGACAGCTTATTTATCTCCATGGAAGAACTTTCTAAGCCCTTTAGGCACCCAGGCAACTTAGGAGGCATTCAGCTGACTGTTCAAAAATATTATTGCTTCATCGAAAACAGTGACTAAATTATTTCATTCCTGTTAGGCTGTTCTTTTTCTAAAGAGACACTTTGGTGACCCTGAGTTAAGACAATAGTGTATGACCAAATACTACAAACGTACACACACACATACACACACCCTTTCCAATTGGTATTATATTTTGAAAACCTTTTTAGACCTTATGTTATGCTGACACTACTAAGTTTTGTGAGAATGCACACTTGCCATGGCTTCTCTTTCCAATAATACTTGTGAAGCCTCATTAGAATAATTAGGAAAGAAGTCATTTCCGTTCTCCATATCTTTCTCTTTCCAGTGCCTGCAAAACCAGCAAGAAATAGAACACATATGCCAACTCCTGAGTCACAATGGAAAATAACATAACTCCATGTTGCTGTATGGGACCTAAACCAGCCGCAACTCTGTCAGGTTCTTACGTCCAGAGAAAACTTGTCACTGCTCATGGGAGAAGTTTAAATCAATTTGCAAGCAGAAGACAACCCAGAACACACTAACTAATTGAGTACGCAAATGCAGAATCCAAAAAGTATTTTCCCTAGTAATAAATCACCTACGATTTTGCAAAGAACAGCAATGAGAATATTGACCTGCTTTGGAGTGAGGACAGATCTGTATTTATAACTATCCACAGGAAAAAAATGTATATGAGGATGAGAAAGTGGCATGGGAAGAGAGAGAAAACAGAGAAAGGTTTGCTGGTTAGATCGAAGTAACTTCTGACCACAGAGCCTCCCAAGTCAAAGCTAGTGCTCATTTCTCAAAAAGTATCTCTTCAATGAAGACACTGGTTTCTGGTGTTATGACTTCCACATAACAGTAACAACAAGAGGAAATACTTACTGAATCCTTATTCCGGGCCAGGTGCCCTGCTAAATGCCGTGTCTCATTTAATCCCCACAACAATGCTATCATGTGGGTATATACTAGTACTGCTTTCATTTTTCAATGAGGAAACTGACACTCAGACAAGTAATTTGTGCAATGTGCCCAAGTTCACACATTTCTACTTTTAGCCTGACTAAATTTATTTTCCTTTTTTACTGAGATAGAGTCTCGCTCTGTTGCCCAGGCTGCAGTGCAATGGCAGGATCTCGGCTCACTGCAACCTCTGCCTCCTGGGTTCAAGCGCGTCTCCTGCCTCAGCCTCCCGAGTAGCTGGGCTTACAGGCACGTGCCACGACACTAAGCTAATTTTTGTATTTTTAGCAGAGACAGGGTTTCACCATGCTGGCCAAGGTGGTTTCAAACTCTTGACCTCAAGTGATCTACCTGCCTCAGCCTCCTAAAGTGCTTCTTGGGAGTAAAGGAATGAGCCACCGCGCCTGGCCTAGTCAGCCTAAATTTCTTTACACAGTCCTAAAGACCAATACATAGAAAAAGAGAATAGATTCTCTTCATTCCAAATTGGCAGCCAAAACTCTCAGGGCTTTTTTTTGTTTGTTTTTGTTCTAGTCTAGATCCCTATTATTCACTCTGCTGATTCCTGCCATCCACTCCGCCTTATTATCATCATCTATGCCCCATCTGTTGTCTGAATGTTTTGTTTGTAAACGTCTGGCATAGGATGGTTGGTTCGGTACAGTACATAACAGGGCACTTACATGTGATCAGTGATCACAATGGTGAACACAGAAACTGGAGACATCTTATGTTTCTCCAATGTGGCAACATATGATTGATTCTATGGTACATAGTGTTTGCAAGCACGCATGCTCAAGGAAGACAGTGCACGTGTCAAGGCAAAGAGGCTGTCCCAAGAAAGAGGAAAGTTCCAGTGGAAACCACTCTTGTGTATTTCCACCCGAAAGATGATGAATGTGAGAAAAGAAAGGCACAGAGCAAAAGTTACAGAAACTCCCAGAAAGAAGTTATATGGAAAAGAGCATTGTGTGGAAGGCGATGCTAAGAACAAAATCATGTTGAAAAGTTGTAGGCAATTTGAGTTTATTAATGAGGAGAGAAGAAACGGACAGGGGGGTGCCCTAGTCCTAGAGTAGCCCCAATTTTGAATTTGTGTTGTGAATATTAATCATTCCTATGGTCTCAGTAAGTCTGTGAAATACCTGAGAGTAGAGATTGGGCAACATACCTTTCTGTCTCTCTGTTTCTCTTTCTCTTTCTCTGCCTCTCTCTCTCTCTCTCTCTCTCTCTCTCTCTCTCTCTCCTGAACCAGGCTTTCTGCAACATCAAGGCAGGAAGGGTGTTTAGAGATTACCAGTACAATCACCTCATTTTACACACACAGAGATGGAAGTGCAGATGGGCTACAGGATGGGGTCCAAATCACACAACTAATTAATGGCAAAAGCCCAGTCACCACAAGAAACCTGGCCTGTTGACTTTTTGCCTTGTGCACTTCTAAAAGTGCCCCACAGCCTCTTTTGGGAGGCTCTTGCGCTGTCAAACTCTGGGTGCTCTGAGAAAGGGAGGAAGAGAAGATCCCACAAGTTTCCCACACTCAGACCCCAGTCTCACGCAGCTACTCCACCACGCTTCCCCCACCATCCATGACTCGCTCACAAGGGTTATAAACATGATAACCTGAGAAACTGCAGCTTTAGAAACATGGATTAAGGACGCCGTGAGAGAGCTCAAGATTAATGACGTTTCAATGAGGGTTAGTTGGAAATGTGGAGGAAAGAAAATTTTGAAAAATGTATTCTCCATCTGGCCGTAAAGATTATTAGGTAAGACGCACGCTGTCTCATATACACGCTGGTACATTCCCACACTCCTCCGCCTAGCACAGCATTAACATATGTACATATTTGTTCGATAGAATCCTTCAAAGTCCTCTCCCTTAGAGTCATTTGTGGATACTTCTCAAACATGATGCAGATCAAAATGCAATATACAAAGTCAGGTAATGTCCCCAGCAACAAATTAAAATAGCTAACTGGCCAACAGATGGCAGCTGAATCAAATCGCTTGCTGATTTAAATAAGAACGGTGTTCGGTTCAGTTGTGCACATTTTTCTAGACAGAAGTTGACTGCTAAGTGAAATCAACTTCAGAGCCCCGTTGTTTGTAATGTGAAGGGGAAATTACAAAAAAAACACAAAAATGCCTTCTTTGTTCCTGGAACCCGGGGTGATTCACAAGCACGGACATCCCCTGGTCTTCTGATTTTAAATCACTAAGGTGGAAATGTCATTCACCCAGGAAGTTATTGATTAAAATAAAGAGCAGGAATGTTTTCTGCATGAACCTCACTTCTGGCAATGTTACATCACTTAGAGACTGAAAAGAAAGAAGAAGGGGAAAAAAACAGCAAAGAGAGGAAGGTTCAAAACAGTCACAGACTGGGAATAAATAACACAAAGAAACTCTCTGGCCTGGGGATAGAAGCAGAGGTTGGCATTATTTTACATTAGAAACACTTCGTATTCAAAACAGTAATTGATAGCAGAGAAGTGTTGGGGGAAAGAGCCACTTGCGTTCAGGCAGGCTGCCCTGCCAATCAAACTCAACCTTTCTTTGAATGAATAAAAGCTTCATTGCCCTATTATGCTGATACAGTCAGACAAGACTAAAGTAGCCTGTTTGTCAAGTTTATGTGCACTGCCCCAAGGTACTTAGATTCTGATGCTTAAATAATCCCCTCAAAATCATCCATGATTTTGGATATAGTTCTCTTTTTTAGCAACACAGTGTAAATTTTATCCTGGAGTTGCCTGCCCCTGGCCACAGATGGGCAAGAGGCGGCCATCCCTCCTCCTCTGTGTTAGTACAAGGAGGGCATTTGGCTGTCTTTTGTTTACGATCTGCTGCAGTGCTGAAGTGCTCTGCACGCAGGTCTGGATATGCTGCAGGCTGTCTGAAGCCTACAGACATTCGCCAGATTCCATATTCCCAGCTCTACAGGAAGTCAGTGTAGAGAAGTCTCCACATCGCCTCTCTTGTCATCAGGGATTTGGGCTAAATAGCACCAAACCTTGCTTGCAACTAAGTGATCAATGAGAATTGAAGGGCCTGGGAGATGTCTGCTTCCTTGGTCCCAATCCTTCTCTGCTTCCAGCAGCAAGTCAGTGATTTGGACTCAAGGAGGACTGGAAGGTTACACAACACCTCATACCATCAATGCAGGGATTCTGAGGAGTGACTTCAGGTACTGGGGGCCGCCGGAGCTCAGAAAGCTGAAAATGAATCTGTCCCCTACCTCCCTTCACAGGGCTATGTGGCTTTGACTTCCCTAGTTGCTTCTGCTTAAAAATACACGTGACAAAACTGCTTTGTATTTGCAAAGAAGGAGTCGTGAGTAACAATGAACATGCAATTGGGCTGGAAATAGATTTATCAGGCTTCAAGGATTATTGTTTGCTGAGAGATGGTACACACATTACTATTTCACAGTTCAGCTATGACATTATTAACCTACTGTGCAAGGATTTTATTGCCAGATTGGTCCATTTATCAAAAATAGGAGAAACTCAAAACCCCATAAGGAAGTTAACATTTCAAGCAGGCTTGGCTTTCACTTAACACCATTAATCTATCTATTTACACAAGAGCAAGAAATGTTCATTTAGTAACGTCTCTCCATTTGGTATAAAAGCTGCAAGATGGTACTGGATGCAAGCACATGAATGTCATGCTCATTGTCACAGAAAAAATGAGTGTTTTCTCCTTAAAATGAGTTGGCGTCCCCAGAGTCTGCCACATATTCTGGGCTGCAGTGTGCTAGATGCTAGGTACTCAACCAGCAAAGCGCTAAATCCACATTCTGGAACATTTACAGACCCAAGCTGGAAAGAGAGGTGTGGAGAAAGGGATGGATAAGTCAGGAGACTTTCCTAATTATTCTGTGACAATACAAGATAAAAATACGCAGTTTCTTGAAGGAAAAATAATTGTATCCAATCTTATCACAACAATGAGTCCTTATAATCAAAAAGGATAGGAAAGTAATGGCAAACAACTCAATAATTCCGAGACGTAAGTGCTTTGGGACTAGAAGGATAGTAGTCTTTGACACATCTTCTTCAATAGGAGGTTTGGATAACACAGGGATATTCATGGAGCAGTGCACGTTGCTGGGTTACGCACCATCGAGCACCTCACATTGCACGTGCACCCCAAGATGGTGCAGAGCCCCACTGTTCCTGTGTGAATCTGCGTGACCATGTGAGGAATGTATTTATCTGTGGGTAAAGACACAGGCCTTGAGAGAAAGAGAAAGGGGGTGAATCATTCCATTTCTATTTGTCAACCTCTCTCGTGTTTCTTCCTTCCTTCCTTTTGTTTTATTATTTCTTTATGGAAGAGGAGACAATCCCCAAGCCCATAAAATCTCTGCAGCCGTTTTGATCCTATCAGTCTTTTTTCTTCAAAATATGTATGTAATGTTAAAAAAAAAGCGAAGAGAGTCACTAGAAAGAGGTAAATTCATTTTTGAAATGTATGTATCTGTGTCCATGTGTACATACATATTTGCATAGATAAAAATGTGTGTATATATACACACATACATTTTTATCTATGAATATATATATATATATATATATATGACCACTGAAGACACAGGCAATTTGCTTATGCATCTAAAGTTCATAATACACATACATAATATATATAAAAAAGGAATGTCCCTTTTTCTGGCAACAGCTTCTCTTCACTTTACAGGCACATATATGTGTATATATATACACACACACATCAGTATAAAGAAACACATACCCAGGTGATGCAGAGACTTAACAACACATACACATTCTGCATGCCCCACCGTGCACTCCCTACTAAAAAGCACTGTGCTGGCTTGAGTGATAAGTGCTCTAGAGATGGTAGCCTTGAATCAACACCAGGAACTATGCTGAGGATATTACAAACATTGCCGTCTCCAATCCTCACAACCTTATGAGAGTAGTTAGCCCCATTTTACAAATGGGGAAGTTGAGGCTTTGGCAGGTTACGCAGCTGCTTGCTCAAGTCACAGCTGCTAAGCTACTGAGGCTGGATTCCACCAGATGCCGAAGCCCATGTCTCCTTCCCTACTCTTCATAAGTATTTTATTCTGGCACTATGTGAAGAACCAAAAAGGATACGAAGATAAACAAGTGGTCCCTGCCCTGGAGGAGCTCACAGTCTAATACAAGAGCCACATACACTACTAACAAGACGATAACTAACAAACCTCCCAGCAGAGTAAAAAGGAAGCAAATGGCAAACTCAGCACCACCTTGGGAACCAAGATATCTTCAGGGAAGCTACGAGCTCCACCCAACACACATAGCATCTTTTCTCTTGTACGAACCTGTTACAGCAGGTACACAAACACCCTGCACCCTGTAAAGTTTCTGGCACAATACTATTATTTACTTACATTTTTCTATCTTGAAAGCTTAAGTCACTGTTGTCATATTTTCAGAGGCTTATTTTGGTTCAAAGAACAGAATAGCTGCTGTGACACTAAATCAAGTGTCATCCATTTAAATTTGATCAGAATCATCTTAGCAAAAATACAGTAAGTGAGGCATAGTAGAATAAATGAGAAGTTGAAAGTCAGAGAGATCTTGGTTTATTCCTGATTCTACCAAGTACTTGATTATATCCTCTTGTATAGATGAGAAATATGAGTCTAGGGAGTTCTGTGAACACTTTAAGACACCTCTCAAATTCTTTTAATCTCATTTTTCTCATCTGTAAAATGAGAATAATATATTCAATAAGCATCTATGTAGCACTAATTACTTGCCAAGCACCATGCTCACTGCTGAAGATATTAAAATGAAGAACGGTATGCAAGGTAGCCCTCAGGACAGGGGAAAGATGAACAGATAGCTAGAATGCTGTGTGAGAGTGCTTTTATGCAGAACACAGGGCACAATGAGAGTGTACAAGAGACACACCCAACTCAGCCTCTGGTGGAGATGATCAGAAAAAATCACTATGAAAAAGTTTAATCCTGAGTGCAATTCTGAAACAGCAGCAAGAACCATACTGCTCATCATTATTATATTACTAATATTCAATTAATTGCTTATTCTGTGATAGAAAATATCTTAAACAATTTGTCTTTTCATCCATTTGTGCTTATTGACAAGGAAAGTAGGTAGCATTATCCCTAATTTAAAATGAAGAATTGAGACACAGAGAAATTCAATCATTTACCCAAAGTCACCCAGCTACTGAGAGGGAGATCCAGGATTCAAATGCAGGTGGCCTAACTCTACGTTCAGACTCTGAACTTCTGCGCTATCTGTCTCACAAATGGAGAGAAGGAGTGCTCCAGGCAGCAGATGCAGCATGTGCAAAAGCACACCTGCCTGAGGTTAAAGGCCCACCCCTGCAACTGCAGGGAGCTCAGTGTGGCGGGAGGCCAGGTCTGTGACTTTGTTGGGGATGCAGAGGAAGGAGACATAAGCCCAGGCTGACCAATGAAGACACAGGCAATTTGCTTCTGCATCTAAAGTTTATCCAGATGACAATGGGAAGACATGGAAGGGTTTCAGCCAGAATATTATGTTTTAAAACCAGCCCTCTGGCTGTCACGTGGAAGACAAAATGGAGCCGCCTAAAAGAAAAGGGGAACGGTGAAAAGACAGTCACAGTTGTCAGGTTGGAAAATGAAGAGGACACAAGAGAAGTAGACTCAGGCAAGAAATGTTAAGTCAGTAATGTGGTCGGGAGTTGATAACAGACTAAATAAGGGTGACACCCTTGCTTTGGACTGCTGAGCTGCCTGGGTGGTGGTACTATTGGTTCAGTGATAATGAGAGGATCCACTAATAATGCATACATTCCAGGGGTAGTGCAAGGAGCAGAAGCAGCCCACACAATGACCATCATATCATCTGAGTTTATCGAGCACCTGCTATGGACCAAGTACTCCACTAGCATTTTGCCCTCCTCTGCTCATCAAATCCTCACAATGACTGCAGGAAAGATACTGGCTCCATCACAGATGTGGAAATGAAGTCCACAACATCTGGGCAAGTCATTTAAAGGTCACCCTACCAAGTGGCAGAACTAGGACTCAAACCTAGGTCTGCCAAGCACCAAAGTCTATGTTAATCATTATTCTCTGCCATGATGTTCTCTGTTGTTTTCAGTTTTCTCTTCCTAGCATAGAAAAATGTCAGAAAGATGTGATCGAAGATAGCTGGTCTATTCTGCAAAGTACCTATTGAAATTGCTTATCTGCCTGTGCCCTCCCTACTACTCCCTCAAGTCTCACTCCAAGCACAGTTTGAAGGAGGTTGTTCTAAGGCAGGAGGAGGCAAGGAGCCTGGCCTTGCTGGCAGCGGTTGGTGTGAATGGGAAGGTGTGCCACTCCCTTTGCCCAATTCTTCTGTTCTAATCCTTAGAGGAACCTATCAATGCCTACCTTCCAGATTATCTACAAGGATGCAGCTATTGTCTATGCAGCCTGTTATAAGCAAAGTCATAATTCAAGACAAGTCTGTCATCAAAATGTCGCTTTGGAAAAAGCAGTATGGACCAGCGGCTAAACCACAAGTTTTACAAACTCAACAGACGTTCCTGCATTGGCAAATCAAAAGCTGGTCTGAAGCCAGACGCTCAGTGTCTTCCAGCAATCCTCATCAATAACTGACACATTCCATGCTATTTCTGAAGTATAATATTCCAAGTTAGATAGACAGGCATTTGCTCTGCATTGGTGGATTTGAGTCCAAAGGATTCACAAATACATTCTTTAGATTAAAGCATTTCTGTGCAGATTTGGGGGTAAAAGAGGGTTTTCACCACAGGGAACTCTAATTCCAAACCCTCTGTCCATCTTAAACTAATATAAAGTAAGCGATATTTCTGTTTCTCTTTCAAAATAAAAAAGATTTACTCCTAGCCCAACATCTATGTAAGGTAATGCTGCCTACATACTAGGAGATTAATATTTAACAACATGTAGAGCCACTTTGAGATAATGGATACTTGTTTTAAATTCAAAACACAGATAGGATTACTCTCTTTATAAAAGGAGACTTACGCCAGATGTGGTGGCTCACGTCTGTAATCCCAGCACTTTGGGAGGCTGAGGTGGGTGGATCACCTGAGGTCAGGAGTTCAAGACCAGCCTGACCAACATGGTGAAACCCCATCTCTACTAAAAATACAAAAA